>BQNB010011351.1:4263-22964 GCA_026074375.1 Tanacetum coccineum | reverse complement strand
ACGATTGTTCTTCTCTTGTACTTGATTAGAAGAAGAAGAAGAAGGGAGGAAGAAAGAATTAATCACTTGAAACAAGATCAAGTTATGTTAGTGATCAAGATATGTGTTTTAGAAATAAAGGAAGAAGAGAGAAAAATGAATCTGAGAAAATTCATGGCAAAAGGTTTTGTTATTCAGATGGGGTGGCCTAGTACTTATAGGGGACAAAAAATGACCGTTGCTAGTGGCAGTCCCGGCGGTCCCTTATATATAAGGGGGCCGCCAGGCCTAAAAGGGGGCCGCCACTAGACTCCGCTCCCTTTTTTGTCCTTTTGTGGTGAAGGTTGTATCTGTTATAGAACCTTCTATTTTGGGAGGAAAATTTGAATTTCAAATTTTATGTTTTTAATAAAACATTTCTTTTAATGAATAAATATTTTGTTTTTATATTTTTATAAAAACACATTTGTAGAAATGTAAGGTTTAAGGAAAATATTTTCTTTATCACTAATCATGTTTAATGATTTGTTGATCAATACCTTAAGTGATTAATCTTAGAAATAGAATTTTATGATTAGTAATTTATAAACGTTTAATTTTATCGTAAACGTTTTTACATTTTGTTATTATCAAAACATTGAGAGGTCAAAAAATATAAATAACTTTTTTAGACATTATTTGTATTAACAAAGTTTATGATTATAGGGTATAACAAAGATTGAAAATGATTAAGTGATTGAAAGGAACCCTCAATTGAAGTATTTATGAAATCACCCTCAACAACATTAACTTGAACTAGCAGTACTAAGTTAAGCCTAACAACATTAACTGACCCAGCAGTAGTAAGTTATGCCTGGCAGTATTAACTTAACCAACAGTAGTAAGTTTATGCCTAACAGCATTAACTAACACTGGCAGTAGTAAGTGTATGCCTAGCAGCATTAACTTTGAGTCACCAGCATTAACTCTAATTTCGTTCCAAAAAGCATTTCCATCATCAATTTTGATTCTCACAAGCTCTCTTTCTGTTTTTATTCTCACTATATCTCTCAATTCTTTTTCTCACCAATTCACTCTATCTGTTTTTATATCACATAACTCTCTTTCTGTTTTTCATTCTCACCAATTCTCTCAATTCTTTTAGCTCACAAAGTCACTCTTTCTATTTTTGTTTCACACATCTCTCTTTCTGTTTTTGATTTCTCTCATTTCTTTTTACTCACAATTCTCTCTGTCTGTTTTTGATTTCTCTCAATTCTTTTTGCTCACAATTCTCTCTGTCTGTTTTTGATTTCTCTCAATTCTTTTTGCTCACAATTCTCTCTGTCTGTTTTTGATTTCTCTCAATTCTCACAGTATTAATTATACTTAACAGTATTAAGTATAACTAACAGTATTAACTTAGCAGTATTAAGTATAACTAGCAGCACTAATTATACTTAACAGCAGAAACTTGAAGTTACCAGCACTAACTCAAATTTCCATCCTTAGCAGCTTTTGCATTCCTTTTCAATCATCATTTGTGTATAATCCGCTGCATATGAACACAATTAGCCTCCCCTTAATCAATACTTCAGAGGTTAAGCATTCCAATACTTGCAATCAGATATTCAAATCTGCTAACATCAAATGCTTTTGTGAGCAAATCTGCAACATTCTGATCTGTGTGAATCTTGATCATCTGAATAAGCTTCTTCTCATTGGAATCTCTGATAAAGTGATGCCTAATCTCAATGTGCTTTGTCTTTGAGTAAAAAACAGGGTTCTTCACTATGCAAACAGGGTTCTTTACTATGCAAATAGTACTCTCACATATTTGTCTTGGCTTATAAAGATCCCATCTTCCTTCTGCTTTACTTGCAGTCCTAAAAAGAATGTGAGTTCACCCATAGAACTCATTTAAAACTTCTTATGCATCATTTTCTCAAAAGCATTGCCATGAAATATCAATCTACAGCCCTAAGATTTGACAACCTCCTATTGTCCGACATCATATCTAAGCTTGCTCCTGCATAGTCACTATCAGTATATGCCACCAAATCAAAAGGTGAATCCTTGGGATACCAAAGGCCCAATTTAGGTTGACCTTTTAAGTATCTAAAGATCCTTTTCACAACATGAAGATGTGAACTTTTAGGATTGACTTGGAATCTTACACAAGCACATACTGCAAACATAATATCATGCCTTGAAGAAGTTAGATACATTTAATGATCCCATCATGGATCAAACAAGTGTTCAACTACATCTTCACCAACTGCATCTTTGAGCAAGGCTATTTGGGTTCAGTGTGCTTTACTGTCATGACATCACTCAAGCCAAATTTCTGGACAAAATCGACAGTCACAGGGCGGATACTTGGGTCTTGTGTGTGGGTGGGCGTTGATAAAATCGGGCGTCATCTTGGTGTCGCCTTGCGCTGTGCGTGTCGTGTCGCCTGTATATACACGAGGGGACGGCGATACTTTGTAATACACATTAGTTGAGGGGATAGCGCCCAACTTTGTACATATGAGGCTCATGTATGACAACGTCTTGTATGCGAGAGCAATCATCTCTCAAAATCAGTGCATAATGACTTCTTTGTAGAGCCAAAAATGATATCATCTACATACACTTGAACTAACAGAATATCACCTTTGTCCCTTTTAATAAATAAAGTCTTGTCTATCTTTCCTCTCTGAAACCCATTGTCCAACAAATAAGTTGACAAGGTTTCATCACTGGTACAAAAACTAGATTTCGTCACACATGCTGATTTTCGAATTGCCACACAGTCAGATATTTATGTGACTAAATGTACTAGGATAAAATAAACAGCCACACTTGAACTCATTTTATGTGACCATTTCGGAATTTCATTGTCACACATTTGAATATTTATGTGACTAGAGGTAACTAGTAATTTTTTGTTGATTATTTAGTCACTTATAACTTGGGACGTGTGACAGATACAAATAAGTTTGAAACATTAGTCACACTATATATATATACATATGTGACAAATATATGTCACATAATTAAATAGTGTGACAAAATCCATATATGGTTACATGAAGTAATTATGTATGTGGCTAAATCATATAGTCAAGTATGTCACACATTATTTAAAAGTGACTGCTATTTTTTGCTGAATATTTAGCCACATATAAATTTGAAATGTGTGACAACTGAAAAGTTAAGTTTTGGAAGCATTAGTCCACGATATACATTTAAAAGTGACAAAAAATATGTCACACACATGAACAGTGTGACCAAATGGTCATATATGGACCACATCTAAACCATAGACATACAAAAGTTTATTCTTAAACACCAAAAGTTTATGAATTTTCAATCTCCCGCTTTGTTTTTTCTAAGGCTCCCGCTCCCCTTTCCCTAAAAAATCAAAACCCACTTCTTTACCAAAAGAAATTCAACACCCGCTTCTTTACCTTTCATTTCAACCTTTCACACAACATCTCCTTTACCAAACATCCCCTAACCCTAACCAGCTTCTTCATCACGGTTGTTCTCCTTACTAACGCGTAATTTTTCTCAATTTACCAACACCATTTCTTCAGTTAATTCTCTTATGCAGGTTATTCCGATACTCATCTTTTTTCTTAAATTTAATTTATTTATTTCCTATCGTTTGCTCTTTATGACGGTTTGAGATACGATTTTAACATAATGGTGCTTGTTGTTTTCTACATTTCTGAATTAATTAATTTGATGAGTTTTTTATTTAATGGAATAAGCAGTGCTTGATAAATTGTTTATGTCAAATTCAGAGTGATTGCATAAGCTAAACAATCCCTCTTTTTATACATATTATTATTATAAGTTGTGTTTGATAATTTTGGTTGGTCATGTGGGACTGCTACTTACCAGGTTCATGGAAGGCTTTTTCTTTTTTGGATAATTTTGGTTCCATTCTGGCTTTTGTAGTCTTTTGTTCTTTATCAATTTTGTTTCATATGCTTCTTTATGGTTGATTAGTTGGGTTTGTTTTGTTAGTCCTTCTCACCTTTTACTTAGATTGATTAGTTGGTGGTGGGGGGATGTCTTGTATTATGTTATCATTTGTACTCTGTTTTGGTTCCTATAAATTTTGTGCCTTTCTTAAAAAAAAGTATAATTTGTGTTTTGAAGTTGTCTTTATTTTAAGCACCCACATATTTTGGTAGTGTTTGAGATGTAGTTACACATTGGCGGCTTTTTAAAGGGATGTATGATGTTGCTCATTGAATAAACATGTATCAGTGATGTTTGGGTTGCTTTTTAAGCGGCCTAAAGCTATATAGGGGACGGTTGGTATTGGCTTCATAATCTTGCTTAGATAGAACCAAACGTACATACATTCTTACTGAAATCAACACGGCTTCCGTTTTGTGACTTTGCACATAGTTAGTTTTGTTTTTTACTAATATTTGCTTACATAAGTTGCTCTGATTGGTCCTCTTGAGGCTTGATAGTGACGATCTAAGATAAGATGCCAAACCCATTGAATAATACTTTATGTAATGTAAAGAATAGGCATATGTCATACAATGCTAATGAAAATAACATCGTCAAAGCGTTAATACAACAAAGCAATAGGTGTGGTGGATTTTTATTAGTTTTATGTTAACTGATGATGCAAAGCAATAAATAACGTGTGTGTCATGGCATTAAGTGATTGTATAGAAGTCTTGCAGGTATTATTCTGAAAGCCTAATGTGATCTATGAATGTTTTAGGCCATTTGGCTCTGTTCCTCTAAGAAATTATGGAATGAGGGTTATATTGTTCATATATTATCCATGAGATGAAACTCGACAATGTGAATTTTTATTTAACAGTTTGGATTATTAGTTGTACCAATATGTATTTGTAATCCTATTTAGCACTTCAAATATAAAGAAAAGAAAAAGAAAGTAAAAAATTGCTTTAGTTTTTCTGTGATGGCAGGTTGTTGTGTTGTGTTTAATCTGTGGGCCTTTTTAATTTATCTCTAATAATTAACAGGCAATGTTGGGCATAGTAGCTCAAAATGCCATCAGTATTAGAGTCCTAGCAGCGGAGGCATTAGAAGCAAAAGGTAAGTATGTCAGTGATAAATAACCAAACTAGAATGCCTTCAATTGAATCAAGTAAGATACACCATCAATGGTTTCATTAAGAAATACAGAGGGAGTTTATAACCATTCACTCTGATTGGGGTTGCAGTATTATCTTAACTGGTCAAACGGGTTATCAAATGGGTAGAAAGTCGCCTTGAAGTGTATTATAATACGTATGTACATGGGCGTGAATGCGTGATAGTAAAAGAATATGGTGTATCTGGTTAGTCTAATTTGAAAGAGATTCAATAATAAAGTCTTAAGATTTAGGGCTTTTATTTTTACATGGTTAAGTATAGTTCTTCCTTAGCTTGATAAGTGGTTAGACTGTTTATTTTGATTTTTTTAGGCTTTAAACTCATCTGATAAGACAAAGCTAAAGGTCAGGAAGTTGCAGCATCAGAGTTCTCACATTTAAACCACTCGCTCTCTCATCGACCCGTCTTTGTCAAACCAGATATCAGCAAAGCATCATCCGCTGGTGGAAAACTTCACATTCTAAAACCATCATGTGAAAGGAATGGTATCACTCCAACCCCAAAGGAAAGCTTGAGTCCAACAAGTGGTAGTAAAGTACCAAATAGCCCTCTTACAGGTGAATCTAACCTGTGTTAAAAAAATAGCCGTATGACCTAACTTAAAAATTGTACTAGTATATCACTATATCTTATTCTAACTATGATATTGTATTGGTCTGTGTAGATTGATTGTGAAGGCATCAGCTGACTGATGGATGCTAAGAGACTAATGGCGAATTACGGGGTTAATGTGCTTCTTATAAAAACTGTGATGGATGCTAAAGAGACTAATGGAGAATTGTGACATTAATGTGCATCTTAATTGTACCTCAACAAAACACCGGGTTCATTTTGGATTCTGATATGGAAGGAAAGAATGAGGAGAGCTACAAGTTCCCCATAGCTGTGCAACAGTAAGATTTTTTTGCATTAGCATATAATTCACCTCTATACCTATAAAGGTTAGCACAACTATTACTCGTATTACACTCTTGATGAAATAAATGGATTTTCTTTCAAACCCATTAAAAAGCTCAAATACACTCTGAATTGCATATTTATAAAAATTCACAGGTCTTTTAATAGTTTGTGGTCACAGGATGTTCGTGGTGATCCAGATTCAGGCATTGGCGGTCATTGGCGGTCTTCAGATTCAGGTATGTATAAGTTTATATTAATATTGCGTGCATTGGCGGTCTTCAGATTCAGGCGTGCATTGGCGGTCTTCAGATTCAGGCATGCTTTTACTAAGAATGGTATTGCGTGTATATACTTGGAAGGTATAAGTTTATATTAATACTGCTATTCGTGATATTAATATAATATTGGCCTTCAAAGAATTCATATGTTTATGCTGCCAAGAAATTAGTGCTGCCTTCGTGGTTAATACTGTTCGAATACAAGAATGTTTAATACTATTTGGTTCTGCACTTTGCATTAAACATGGATACAGTACATGCATTCTTTTATGAGAACCTTCAAGTCACAGCCTTTGAAAATTAGTACTGCTCGCTGCCAATACAACATTAGTACTGATCCTTGAAAATTAGTGTTGTCTTTGTACTGCTCCTTGAAAATTAGTGTTGCCTTTGAAAATTAGTACTGTTCGCGGCCAATACAACATTAGTACTGCTGCCTTTCGTGATATATAGGCCTTTCATCATACCATATGTGATATAACACATGTATATCTGTGTATGAAATTCTTGGTTGATATCTTTATCGTCCGTTATTGCAGGCCCCCCTCATCATGATTTCTCTTTGATGGATATTCTTCCAAGAAAGTCGACAGGTTCGCATTTAGAAAACTTCTTCACATATAGATAATAACACCCCGGTTTTAGCCTCATTGTACGACGATCGCGTGCCCGATGTCGTAAATATTATTTTACGAGTTTCCGTGAGCGAGTGTCGACATTTAAAATTTTATTTGTCGTTAATAAATATTTTCGTATCTTATTATGAAAAATTTGGAAAAGATTTGATTACTTTTATTTTTGACGTTTCGCGAGTCGACATTTGACCGCGCGTTCGTTAATCGTTTCGAGCTTCGTAAAATTTACGACGTGTCTCGTTATTATTTTTATGATCATAAAATATTATTTTATGAACCATGTCATCTTGGTTTCCTGACCTTGGTTATAGCTCGCGTTTAATTAAAAGTGGGTACAAGATATTATGAGATATTTACACAAGATATTATGAGATATTTATACAAGATATATACAAGTAGCTAGTAGCAAAACTCATTTCTTTTCCTTTTTGTCTTGTGTTTTCTGCCGAGTATCACCACAACCCTACACACAATTCCATTTTGATTTTTTTTTGATCTTACAAACAAACCAGTATCACCCAAACAATATTAAGACAAGGAGGAACAAGTTTTTTAGTTGTTTCTCCCTCCCTTTCTCTTGTGGTTCGATACTTATATACAACCCACACCACTCTTGGTGTTTTTGATTTTCTACACATCAAATATTGGTTGGGAGATCATAATTTATCTCCAGGTATTAAAAATGGATTACATCAGGTTTATGTGAAGAGGAATATTTTTAAAACAAAGGAGTCATGGTTCGGTGAGGGTTTCTAACCAAAGGGAGTGACAACAAGAGAAATGGTTATAAATGGGTTACTCATTTGGGGCTGATTTGGGTCGGTTTTGTTTGGTCTCGGGTTGGGTTCGAACCAAGCAAGGGTCAAAGGAAGTGGTTTTGCTTGGAAGGTTGTGGGTTCGAACCGGGTACAAGACACAAAGGGTGTGTTTGATTATTAAAAGTTATTGGGTTGGTTCGAGTTTGGCCCCCTTTGGTTTAGTTCGGCCAGGGCGACCACGGCTAAGAAGCAAGAAGGACGAGACGAGTGCCTTGTGTTTTCCGACTTTGCTCCATATAGCATAGTGAGCTTTCATTTTATGTTTATTTAAATTATTTCATTCATTCGAATTGATTTATGTAAATATGTATATATGTGATGAAATCGGTTGAACCTTGCGGCGTATAAATGATTAGTGGCTATAGTATAAATTGTATGTCATGTTAGATGTAGTTTTGATGAGCTAGTTGGTCGAAAACGGATTTTGGCGTGGTTTGTAATAAGTTCACTGTGAGCAGAAAGTTTAGCACGCCAAACGAGGATGGAGATTTTGTAAAATCTGAATTTAGGCTTTGAAATATAATAAAGCTTTCCGAGACGATCGTTTCGATATAAAACGGAGCTTCTAACTCCTAATAACGAGAAAGTTAGAGCGAAAACGAGATATATATTCAGAGGTATAAAATCTCAGCATTTTGTTAAAATAATAGTTTGCTGTCTCTGATTAAAAGCACATTCAGTCACGTTTTCGCCTTTTCCGGCGAAACACGAAAGTTGCTCGGAATGATGTTTTACTTTTCCGCGAGGCTCGCTAGTTTTAAAAGCGAGTGATAACGGGTCTTAAGGCGGGGGCAAAATCTGGCTTTTTGGAAATTAATACACTGCATCAGACTTGATGCGAGTGCGTTTTCGCCCATTTCAGTCGAGTTTCGGGTCTCGGACAAAACTGGAAAGTTGTTCAAAATAACGTTTTACCTTTCCGCGAGGTTTTCTAGAGTTAAAGACGCCTTATAACGGGTAAAAACGCAAACGCAGGTATGCGTTTTGGTAATACTTTTCGGCAGAAACTGGTAGGGGCATTTTGGTCATTTTCTGTTGGGTTTCGGGTCTCGGCTAAAACTAAGAAGTTGTTCGGAATATCGTTTCGCATGAATTCTCTTTAGAACCCGAGTTGTGAAAATGTGATGTAGTGGGTCGTTTTGGTCGGGTCAGACTTAGAAAATAAATATATTTTATAAAAGTCAAACGTAAAAGTCAAAGAAGACTTTAATAAACGTTCACGTGTTGTGAAGGTGATTTCGATTAATAAAAATATATCGATTACTCTACTATCGTAAGTACTATTTTTGAGACCGTTGGTCGATTCTAAATATGGAAAGTATAAAACGGTAACTTTTCGTAATAGTCGGAATGTGATATCATTATGAGAGATTGTTGACTAATTAAGCGTCGAAGGTTCAACGAGGTGAATAAATATTATTATGAACATAATATTGTGTCGAGACTTACTAAAAAGGGAAACTTATTGAAAATAGAAAGATTTTTAATTAAGTGTGTTAGGAATTATGTATTCATAGTTACTCCTGGTAGTTATAGTCATTACTACTGGTAGTATATTAGTTACTCCTGGTAGAGTAATTTTGTCATTAGTACTGGTAGTATAATAATGGTTACTACTGGTAGTGTTATAGTTAGTCCGGGTAGTACAAATGGAAAATAGTATATAAAATAAACTAAGTATTAAGGTTAGGACGCGTAAGTGGATTTCTTATCACTATAGTATAAACAAATATAAAAATATATCATAAGTTTCGTTGTAACGATGATACACATCGTGATAGTAACTTATACATATTGTAATCGAGCGACATAATTATAGGTCGTGGTCGAGATCATTCTTCTTCGTTGTGATTTAATTCTTTATTTGATCTTGATCGTTGATCAAGGTGAGTTCATAGCCCCATGTTTTACAATTATTGATTTACAAGTTTTGGGGTGAGAAACATGCTTTGTTTTACAAATTGGACGCAAGTGTACATTTTATCATGATTATGTGTTTGCCTAAGTAGCGAGAACCCACAATGCCCATGAATCATGAACTGTTAATTTCTGGTTTGGAAGCGCGAGTGTTATAAATAGATCTATTTGGGATTGACCTCCCCGTTCGGGTGACTAGCTATCACTGGGAACGAACGTTATAGCATGTCGGATGTTGGATGTTACAGGTTGAACATCATCACGGCAATGTTAGGCAGATATTATGTATTGTATTCATATATGTCGAGCTTCGGTGTCATGAGCTTAGGTAAACATAATTACATTCTGTGATGGTTGCATGGGATGCATGTCCACAGGGAAAGTCTTGCGGTCCTGGATTAACCTATGAATTCACCAACTTTATGTTGACTTCTTTAAGCATGTTTTTCTCAGGTTTTGGTATGAAGATAGTTTGGATGGGACGAAACGTGGATATCAAGAATGAAGGCTCGGTGAACATATGTTTATAAATTAATAAAACATTTTTGAAATGAAGTCGTGATATGACTTGTATAGTTTGGGGACCTGTCTTGTAAGTCTGATTCTCTTTTAAACTAATGAGATGAAATTTGTTAATAAACGTATTTTTTGCATTTACTGGGACTCGTGTGCATGTATTATGAAGTAGCACTCCAAATGTATTATTCCGCTGCGTATCGTATTTTGGGGGTGTTACAATATACTTGCATCAAATCCTGGATTACCATTACAATTAAGGACATTCATCTTCTTATACATAATATCCGGTGCAATTTATCCCACTAGACAATAACTTCGCATAAAGATTATTTTAAGTTTAGTATTTTGTGATGCTTAATCGTCCGGTTCATGTTTGTTTTTGTTGTTGCAGCTATATTTTGGACTCTTGGTATTCGTTGGGTAAGATCTTTTATATTTGGATGAGATGACAGCAATAGCCGAACTTCAATAATAATTCACAGGACACGTCAGATACTATTGTAAGTGTTTCAAGTATAATTAAGAGCATTATAGCTCTTATTATTTGATTAGCAAGTCTCTATTGAAAACACATGTATACTGATTACATTTTGGGAGTGTAGCTCACGATGGTAGAGCGCTCGCATTTGCAAGCGAAGGCACGGTTCGATTCCCCCCACTTCCATATTATAAAATTCATGTGGCCATTGGGGGAACAATAGTCACACAAAATACATATTTACTTAAGTTTACAAAGCATATGGTCACACTTATTAACGCTTTTGGCCACTTTTTGGTTACTTGTATGTGACTAAATCCCCACAAAAAACATGCTTTGCCGTGACTAAAATCAAAGCAAGGCCACACAAACATAAGAATCAAGTGGCCCATGAATGAACATTTAGTCACACTTATTAACACTTTGGTCACTCTAAGCCTATCTTATGTGACCAAATACCCAAAAATAAACATGCTTATTGTGTGGGCGAAATATTTACAAAGGTCACACAAACATAAAATTCATGTGGCCATTGGATGAACAATAGTCACACAAAATACACATTTCTTCACTTTATATGGTCACACATATTAACACTTTTGGCCACTCTATGTTTAATTGTATGTGACTAAATATTAAAAAAAACATGCTTTGTTGGTTGTACATTGTTTACAGTCACTAAATTATACCTATTTAGTCACACAAAAAACGTGGATACGGACACTAAAGCTTTCTTATGTGTGACTAACTCGAATGCGTGACCGTAGGTGACCTACGGCCGCGCGACCTTTTGTCACACACGAAACTTTTCGCGTGTGTGACTATATGTATATAGTCACACATTTTTGGTGTGACCAATACCACTTTTTGTACTAGTGCATACCAAGCTCTAGGAGCTTAATGCAAACCATAGAGAGCCTTTTCTACCTTGTAAACTCTATTAGGGAAGTCTGGATCTTCAAATCCTGGTGGTTGACAAACATAGACTTCCTTTTCAATCTTTCCATACAGAAAAGCACTCTTGACATCCATCTGATACACCACAAAGTCTTTAAATGAGGCATAGGCTAAGAATAGCCTAATTGCTTCAATTCTAGCAACAGGATCAAAAACCTTATCATAATTAATTCCTTCCTCTTGTATGTATCATTGTGCAACCAATCTTGCTTTATTCTTCATCACAATGTCTCTTTCATCTTTCTTGTTTCTGTACACCTATTTAGTACAAATGGCCCTTTTTCCATTAGGTAAATCCACCAAGGTTCAGACATGTTGTAACTTGAACTACAGAAGCTCCTCTTGCATAGCTTCTATCCAGCTTGGATCTTTTAATGCTTGAATTACCTTCTTGGGCTCTTCTTGTGATAAAAAACATGCAAACAGACAATTCTGAAAGTCTTTATGGTTGGTCCTCTGCTGCACTGAACTAAACATAGCTTGTTCAGTCACACTCTTTGTCATCCTTCTGGTTTGAGGTACTGAATATATGTCTCCAATGATTTGTTCAACTGGAAGATCCTTGTGAATTCTGATAGTTAGAATAGGACTGACAGGGATATTTGTATCCAAATTGTTTATGTCAGCCTCTGCACCAACATCTTCATCATCATCTGAATAAACAATATCTTTCAATTCAGGCATATTTAGATCATCTGGAAGTTCAATGCTTGTTTTTAGATCAACAGCATTAACTTCTGAGCCAGCATCATTAATAGTTGAACTAACAATATTACTTGAAACCTCACTATCTTTCCCTTCAGTTGGATTTCTACTTTTATTCCCTGGATCTTCAGCATCCTTCTTTTCCCCCTCCCTTGATGGTTTGAATCCAGCATCAGGAGAATCCTTTGAACTAGATTAGAATTGTGGATCTTGAATGGATAATGGTAGCAGTATGTAATATTTGCCCTGTATTGTCTCCATTCTAGCTTTACCTGCATTATCATGTGCTTTTGTACCTGTACTACCATTAGATTGATTCCCTGCAACAACTGGCTTATAGTTCATAGATTTTGTTAGTGCATTTATATCAAAAAGCCAATTTGGTCTACTTCCTATAATATTAGGTGTATTCTTACTGAATTGAACATGCAGGTTCTCTTCTACTATTCTAGTTCTACTATTGAATACTCTGAATGCTTTGCTATTGGTAGAGTATCCTACAAAGAATCCTTCATCAGCCTTTCTATCAAATTTATTTAGGTGATCTATGGTATTAAGGATTGTAACATGACACCCAAATGGTCTCATGAAGTTTAAGGCAAGTTTTCTACCTAGAAAAAGTTCATAAAGAGTCTTGTTGTGAGGCTTGATAACTAAAACCCTATTTTAGACATAACAAGCAATATTAACTGCTTCAGCCCAGAAAGTTTTTGGCAATTTTGAATCAGCTAGCATAGTCCTAGCAGCCTCTATTAGTGTCTTATTTTTCTTTTTTGCTACTCCATTTTGTTGTGGAGTCCTAGCAACACTAAATTCCCTCTTAATACCCTTTATTTCATAGAACTAATTCATGATCCCATTCTTGAATTCAGTCCTATTGTCACATCTAATCACTTTCACCCTTAGGTCTGTTAGATTTTCTATGCATGTTATGAATGTTTTAAGGATTTCACTAGTTTCATCCTTAGTGGCTAAAAAGAAAACCCAACTAAACCTACTAAATTCATCTGTGACAACTAGGCAGTAAATCTTTTTCATTAAACTCTTTACAAATGTTGGGCTAAACAAATCCATGTGCAACATTTATAATGGTTGACTGATTGAACTGATAATTTTGGTCTTACAAGAAGCTCTGTGTTGGTTTCCTTTCTGACAAGCAACACAAGTTTGATTAATTTTAAAAGTTTTGAAGGTAAACCTCTTACAAGGTTTCCTTTTACCAGTTTATTCATTGTTTTGAAATTTACTTGTCCAAGCCTCCTATGTCAAAGATTAGATTCATATGGTATGGCTTTTACCAAGAGACAAGTGAGACCTCCTTGAGGAACAACATTCTTTAAATCAACACTATACATGTTATCCTTTCTAGGAACTTTAAGCAAAACATGACTATCATCAATTAACTTAAAGTCTGGAGACAGAACAACACATGCAGTATCAGTAAAAAAAACACTATTCTTCTTGTCATACAATTGTGAGACACTAGAGAGGTTAAACTTTAGTTCTTTTACAAAATACACATCTTTAAAATCCAATTTACCTGTTCTTATTTTACCTTTCCCAGTAATTTTCCCTCCTTTGGAATTGCCTCTAAAGGCAACAAATCCTCCATTAATTTCTTCATAATCTTCCCAGTGGGATCTGTTTCCTGTCATGTACCTAGAGCATCTACTACCAATTAATCCTTTATCCTTCAAATCTTGCTATAGATTGCCCTGCTCATAATGGTAGGAAGATTAGTTTCTTTTGGGGACCCAAGCCATTACTGACTTGGATCCGCCTTGTGCATCAACATAGTCAAATCTTTTAAAGGACATTGATGCACCATTTTTTCTAGAGACATGGTCTAAGACTTTATGTTTTGGTCTCCAAACCCAACATGTTGAGGCCTTAACAGCATTTCCCTTGTTTCCCTTAACAACACTAATAACTGCTTTTGGCCTAGCAGTATTAACTACTGCATTTGGCCTAACAGCATTAACATTTTTATCATTAACAGTATTAACCCTCTTATTAAAATTACTGTTATTAGTTGCTGTTAATTTGTTAAAAGGCCTTCTAGCAGTTGAATATACATTATTAATAACATTTTTCATGGGTCCTGCATTATTCACTGTTGTTCTTGGTTGAACAGTATTAACTGGTCTAGCAGCATTAAGTGAAATTGGGCCAGACCTAGTTAAGACTGTTCTTGGAACCATGTTCCTTTTTGGACTGGGGTGAGTTAATTTAGAGAAATTATGTTTGTTCACCCTTTGAACATTAGTCCACATTAGTTTTCAAACCTTTGATTATTATACCAGTTATTGCATATCTTCCCTTAAAGTGTTCAAAACTACCACAGCACAAGTCAAGCTTTGTTAAACATCACAAAATCATTCCCCTAAGTTTTGAGACATCATCTGGTATTCCACTTCTCTTTTCCCTCTAGGACTAGGTGTGTTTTGCCTATTTTTATCAACTGATGTTTTCCTAGGAGATTTTACTTGCTCAGTAGACTTAACAAAGTTTATCTTAGCAAAACTAGGTTTATTAAACATCTCAACTGTTTTAATCTTAGGCACATCTTCTTCCTTACTTTTAGACACCCAATCCTCAATAATTGGGGCTCCGATTTCATTCATAGCATTCAGGTTCAATAGTCTCAACATAGTTTGTTCAACAAGACTCACTAGCAACTTATTCACTTCCACAGAATCATCTAGACTATAATAAACTAAATCATGCTTAGATGGCATAATTCCCAGTATAGGAGTAGACAACATTATACCTTAATCCTGTTTTACACTTATCCATTATCTTCAGTCTAAAGTTCAATTAGGCTTATTGATGAATTATCAAATTTTGTACTGTAGAGTTGATCCTCATCTTTTCTTTGTAACCAACTCCAACTCCTTTAAGCTCTGTAATATCTAAATCTCTTAAATAGACTTCACGTTTTAAGAGTTTTATATCTTCCTCATATACAAACTCATTTTTCTTAAAGATTACCAGTCTAGCTTTTATAGATTCTAAACTAGTTTTATAAGAGACAGCACTTATCCTAGCTATTCTTAAGTCTTTAACTAATTGTTCATTTTGTTCTTTTAGATCTTTTACACTTTCTAAACAATATGAACAACAATTTGAGTCATTAGATACCTCAGAGTTTATAGAATAATTTGAACTTGTTGAAGAATAAGCTATGAGAGCAAAATTGGTTAGACCTTCTTCTGCTTGGTCACTCCAATCATAGCCAAATCCATCACACTAAGACACTAAGGCATTTGAAGTGGTTTCTTCAACTGGCACAATCCTTCTTGTAGGCTCCTTGTTCCTGTTATCTTGATTCCTAGGTGCCCTGCACTCCTTTGCAAAGTGTCCTTTTTTGTAGCAGTTGAAACACACCACCTTGGACTTGTCATACCCAATTCTTTCTTTATTGTTCATGTCCAGCTTCCTTCTAGTATTCTTCAAGAATCTTTTTGCTCTCATAGTTAGCATATCAATGTTCCACCTCAAGTCCATCTCTTCTAGATCATCAGGGTCGATTTGTTGAAGTTCTTCATTATCAAGCTATGGAATACTTGGTTAGCTAGCAAAGAAGGAATAAATCATAGCATTACTAAAGTTTTCACCAGATTTTGAGCTATCAGCAGCACCCTGAGTGCTAGCAGTATTAACACCCTGAGCAGTATTAACTGCTCCAGATGCATTGTTAGTGCTGCCAGTAGATAGAAAGGCTACATTATGTGAGTTAGTGGTTGAGTTAGATGTCCCCTTGACCTCTGATTTATAAGCCTTCAGGTTATTAAAGAGGTCATCCAAACTTAATGTTTTAATCTCTGGTTTGTTTCTTCACACAATAGCATGCATAGCCCATTCTTGTTACAAACTTCTCAAGAACTTCTGATTGATGTCTTCTTGAGAGATAACGTCATCATGCATATCCAGTTGACTAATTAGCTTTTGAAGCCTTTCATAGGTTTGTTCAATCACCTCTGTGCTGGATGCAACAAAGTTTTCATACTGCCGCTTTAGAAGATTTTTCTGTGTTCTTTGTAGCAGTATTACCTCAAAATCCGTTCTTAATAGCCTGCATCAATGACTTAGCATCCTTGTATGTGTTGAACTTTAATTGATGCTTATTAGGTAAGGCCATCAACAAAGTGCTTCTTGCCTTTAACTCTGCCATTCTTTGTGCTTTTTTTCAATAGTTGTAGGAGGGATAACAGTGTCCTTACCATCAACAATTTTTGTTACTTTAAGTGCATTACCATTTTCTATGATTTCTCATAGAGTGTAATAAATGCACTATAGGTACTGCTCCATCCACATCTACTATAGATCATACTCACCAGGTTGGAGTATGGGTAGCTTGATGGTTTGAGTAGTTTGAGAATTCATAGCCTCTTGAAAAAGTAGATCTTGTGTGTAGTAGAATTTCTTCTTATTCAAAGCTTCTCATAAGCTCTGATACCACTTGTTGATCCCAATATAATAGATCTTGTTTAACTTGTATAAGCTTAAGTTGTATTAAATAAATCTAAAACAACTATGATAGAAACTTTGATTATGAATATCAAAGACTATGCGGAATCTTGTCAATGATACTAAGAAGAATTTTAATGAAACAGTAATGAACAAGATCAATAACAAACAGTTTACCAAACTTTCAGACTTAATATAAAATGAACACTCTTAATAGTGTTAGGGTTTACAAAACCTTGAAGCTATAATGACATAAAAAACAAAACAATTTTTGGATATCTAACTCTATGCCTTAGGACCTCCTTTTATACACCAAGGAGTCCTAACTGGCTTACAATATTTTCCTAAGTTATCATGATCTTCTAAACATATAACTTATACGTATCTTTTACAAAAATATCTCATACTTATCCCGTAAGTAATCTTGATAAACAATCTTCATCTTTATCCTTTCTCTTGTCTTTATCCTTCTGATAGTAGAAACTCTTCTAACACTTGTAATCTTTCAACATTTGTAACCAGCAACATTAACTTCTATACTAGCAGCACTTAGCAGCAGTAACTTCCAAACAGCTTCAAAAAGTCTTTTAATCCCAACATGAACTATCTATCCTTATCACTTGATTAGGTCTTGAAATAATGTACATGCCAAATTCTAAAGTCTACAATACTACCGACACACTCATATTTGGTGGATTTATGTAATAATATATGAAAACAGATTATAAGGCAAACCTCACCAATGGAAATTAAGGGTAATTTATGCTCGGCAAAGATTTATTCTAGTTTTAGTAAGAAAACCAAGTCAAAAAATTTCAAAAATGGCACAAATTTTCAAAATAAACTAGAAAATCGAAGGCAATTATAGGTCAAGTGGTAATTCTACTCCCATCCCCTACTTGGTTTGTACAATGTTGTGAAAACTCGTATTTTCCAAGTTATTACTTGACTATAAACACGAAACTATCTACTTTGAAAGTTTACATATTTACTTTTACGTGTAACCGTTAAGTTAAATCACGTAACCCGAAAAACAACTTTAAACGTAAACCGACATTAAACAAAATTTGGTTTACGTCAAATATGTGTTATATGACTTTTATGAGCATAATTTATAAGTCAACGCGTTTATTTTTGCAAGTTTTACGTAAATGCTTATAATTCCCGGTTTTAGTCCATGCATGCATGCATTAAGCATCACCACCTTATTTATACATACATATACATGCAAAACCACACAAAATATATCAAAAAAATTATGTCTTTTCCCTTTCTCTCTTTTGCCGCTCAAACACCACACCAAAGTGGCAAATGGAACATTCTTGAACCTAAATAATGTCATTTATGGGTTTATCTAATACTTATTCATACATGTGATTAAGGTGACTCTCACAACTTGGTACCCAACCCATCTTGGGTTCTTATGGACGACAACAAGAGGTTAAACAACACATCACATCCCATTTTTAGTTAAAACTACACTATGCATGCTCAAAGCAACTTTAGACCATACTATAGCTTTACTTTGAAAAGAGAAACAACTAGCATTACTTTCTTACTTCTCACTTAACAAGAAAAATAATTTTCTCTCCCTCTTTTGCTCCTCATAACCCACAGCCAACTCAAAGAAGCAAGATTTAACACCCCCAAATTTACTCGCAGCGGAACCAACAGTTTGGTTGTTAAGTCATAGCACAACAACATAAGAATATAAAGAACGACTCAAAAGAGACGTTTAAAACATAACATTGTCCCATTCATGTAAGATCAGAGTCGAAAATTTGTCCACAAGATCGTCACCATACAATATCATAGCATAAGTTTTTAAAACCATAACACAAACTGTTTTCAATGAATGGAACCAAAATAAGTTTAGTCAAAACATTTCGCGCTAAACTCCATTCGCCACTCCAAGCCATCAACC
>BQNB010011350.1:67500-81698 GCA_026074375.1 Tanacetum coccineum | reverse complement strand
TGTGGTAATTTATCGTATTGTGGATTTGTGGTATTGTAACGTTTAGTGATTTGTTATTGTATCGTATTGTGGATTTGTGGTATTGTAACGTTTAGTGATTTGTTATTGTATCGTATTGTGGATTTGCCGAATTCTGGATTTGTTGAAATGTAGATTTTTTTCCGGAAAAAATCTTTGCCCAGGAACACATTAGGGTCGACATTGTCGACCCTAAACATAGGTATATACCGACGTGGAAAATCAAATAAACATTGTCAATACAGTAAAAGTTTAGGGTCGACATTCGACCCTAAGTTACAAGGTATATGTCGACCCTAATCTTTTAAATATTATGTGTTTTTTTCTATTAAAATGATTTTAATAAATAAAAAAGGGTAGGGTCGACAATGTCGACCCAAATTTACAAAAGGATATCGACCCTAAAGTTAGTCAAACTTTTTGGTTGAAATGTTGGGGTCCCTACTTGTCGACCCAAATTTCAAAGGGTGTTGTCGACCCAAAGATTTTTGGGTCGAGATTTTTGCATCGAATTCTTAGGGTCAAAATTGTCGACCCTAAGTGCTTTGGGTCTACGTTCTTTGTAATTTAGGGTCGAAACTGTCAACCCTAAATGCTTATATTGTTGTAACCGCCCTTTTAATATCTTCTTTAGTCACATCGGTTTCCTAGTCATCTTGTTGAATCGAAGTCAGGTTGCAAGGAAAATCCATATTAAGCTTGAGTCGAGCCTCTTGAGGTTTCTCGAACTGATTTTTAAAGTGGGATAGAAACTCTTTTTTCACCAAAGCAGGGGTATCAATCCAAATTCCATTTACCAAAACTCCTCGAATAGAAAGTTGGCTTCTCTTTTTGTTTAATATCCCATGATAATATTTAAAGTTCTCATCACCTTCAATAGCCCATTTAATCTTAGCTTTTTGAGTCGCCTCCATCGATTGCAATTTTTCCAACTCTTGAATCGATTTAACAACATTCATTCTTTTATTAATATCATCAACATTGCCTTCTCCTTTGTCTATAACCATATCCAATTTAGATAACTCTGCTAAAAACGCTAGTTTACTATTTTTAGAGATTTTCCTCATATCATTATTCCAAACACTAATCTTCTTTTTGAGGTACTTCAACTTTTTCATCAGGTTTAACATAGCATTGGACCCGTCCAATGGGGCTTCGGTCCAACTTTCTTCGACAAGCTTCTCAAAACCATCCACTTCAAACCAATAATGAAAAAATCGAAAAGGAATAGGCCCATAGTCATACTTTGATTCACGCAATAAAATTGGGCGATGATCAGATAAATATCGATCCAAAGTGATCGCTGAAATATTAGGGCACGAACTCATTAAACTTTGAGAAATAAGAAAACGGTCAAGCTTACTCATCTTTGTAGCTGATTTATGACACCACGTGAAAGAACAACCTCCAAGGGGAACCTCTTCCAAACCCGCACTCGAAATGAACAAATTAAATGCATTCGCACCTTGCACATTAAAAACCGAACCAAATCTTTTAGTTTTGTTGCGAACTTCAATAAAGTCCCCCATAATTATCACCTCACCTTTCCAGTTAGCTATCACATGAGACAAGTAATCCCACAACATTTTTTTTCCATGTTATTTCTGACAGGAGCGTAACACCAAATAATATGAACATTTTACCAATAGGCAAACCCCAATCACCCCTCAAATATAAACAAAATAATCCGAGATCGTTGCACTAAGTTTTTGGAACGAATTAGAATCCCACACACAAAGAATCCCACCCGAGTTGCCAACCAAAGCACTATGAATACACGTTAAGACACGAAGAGTGTGTTTTATTAAAAATTCAATATATGTATTTATTATTGAAGGTTTAATATACTTCACGGAACAAATTTTAAACGATCGTTGGTTACTGTTATATTTTATAACTAACTAGTCGAATGTTTAAATATAAAAGAGAGAGACTAAAGATGACAAAACCGAACCTTGTGGGATGCCCATAATGAAGGTTCTATGAGGGGGTTTTGACATTTAATTGATATTCAATTGTGCATTGAATTGACATTTAATTTGTTATTTAATTATGCGTTGAATGTGTTGAATGGCATACTATTACCAGTTAATAGTGCATTGAATTGACATTGAATAGTGCATTGAATTGACATTCAATTTGCCATTCAAATGTGTGATAAAGAATATGTAACATCTTTTCTATTTTATCAACAACTAGGGTTGGGAGCCTATATATAAACAAACCCTCCAAGCCTCTATGGGATAGAGAGAGAAGAATTACCTAAAAGGTTTCGGGGCTTACTCTCTTTCAAGAATATATTACACTTGTTGTTTTGGAGGTTCGTGAAGTAAAGGCTAGCATCTTGACATATTTGTTGGATGTGTTGTGTGAGCAACCATAGAGGTGGAAACTTATCCACTAGTTTCAAAGGCTATAGATTCTCGTTTGTGTTTGATTGATTGAAGACATTCTTCAAAGGTTCGTTTTCTTTGTTTATTGTGTGTTAATCATAGATGCTAAACTAGATCCATATCCGCTGCGTACTCGTAGTTGTTAATGGTTTACAGTTTTATAAATCCCAACACTCGGTACCTGACTTGTCACTTTGATAGAATTTGTCTCTGCCCTGCGAAAGTCCGAGAATAATGACAAGGGAGATGGAAAATCAGGGCAGAGTTACATAGGAAAAACAAAAATGAAAACTTGACTAGAATTGGATGTAGGTCAGAGATTCAGAATTAGCATTTACTGTGCTACCCGTTGCTAAAACAATTTCTTACTTATTTTAAAGATAGGTTTTCCTTAGATGCTGTCCTTCTCGGTTGTTCATATTTAAACAAAAAAAATGGAGTCGAAGCTTACTTAGAAGAAGGAAGTAACAGATCTTTTAGGAAAATAATATCATGACTACGTATGTTTTTTGAGTTGAGAAAGGGTATAATGGTTGCCTGCTGATAGTCTTTGTCTGCGTAAGTTTTTGGGCGTGTTTGTTAAATAATTTGATCAAGTCATGCTTAACTAAAAGATGACTTAATGTGAAGACCCTTCACTTTATCTTGAGTCATGCATGAATGCATTAGCTAGATTGAATGTTTATTGTTAGGTAGCATTGTATAAGCTGCAGTTTGCATTTTCGTGTTGAGAGCATTTATGGAATATACATGTAGCATATTATTTGTCTAGGTCCTCAACGATGTCCCAACACAAGGATGGATGTCAATAGAATATCCCTATTAACCTATGAGTCAATATTTTTCTTGTCATTTTCTGGGTGTTGTATTTTCTGTATGTACAGAAATAATGAATTAAGCTTTGATTTATATAACCTTGTTAGAGGAGTTTTGCTTTCTGTTTTTTGGCAGGTTAAACTTGTCAAGTGCCGAATAAATGGCAAGCTGCTGTTTGACATATCGGTGAACCCTCTAGGAGGGGTTGGCAGCCTCGCCTTTATGGAAGAGCAGATGAGCAAATTGGGCGAGACCACTTGTTCAAGAAATCAATAATGTTGATCAAAGCTTGGCTCATTTATGAAAATGAAATCAAAATATTGAGGTCATCGGAAGACTTACTATCAAAATACACGCCCAAAGTTCTGATCTTGTACATTATTAACAAATTTCATATGGTAATCAAATCACCAATCCATATCTTTAACTCGATTGGTGATTTGATTTCCATATTAAATTTGTTAATAATGTACAAGATCATCACTTCGAGCGCGTATTTTGATAATAAGCCTTCTGGTGACCTTAAGATTTTGATTTCATTTTCTTAAATGAGCCAAGCTTTGATCAACATTATGGATTTCTTGAATAAGTGGTCTCGCCCAATTTGCTCACCCGCCTCTTCCATAAACGCGAGGCGGCCAACCCCTCCTAGAGCGTTCACCGATATGTCAAACGACAGCTCGCCATTTATTCGGCACTTGACAAGTTTAACCTGCCAAAAATATAAAGCAAAACGACAAATAAATCCTCTAACAATGTTATCTAAATCAAAGCTTAATTCATTATTTCTATACACACAGAAAATACAACACCCAAAAAATGAACTCATAGGTTAATAGGGATATTCTATTGACATCCATCCTTGTGTTGGGACATCGCTGAGGACCTAGACAAATAATATGCTACATGTATATTCCCTAAATGCTATCAACACGAAAATGCAAACTGCAGCTTATACAATGCTACCTAACAATAAACATTCAATCTAGCTAATGCATGCATGCATGACTCAAGTATCTATTAATATATCAATGATAGAAATTTTTATTGTTTTCAAACAAGTTCAGATAAAAAGATTATTGTTTTCAAACAAGTTCAGATAAGCTTAACCGACACAAAAGCACGATATAAACATGTAAAAATCCCAATATCAGAGAATAAGAATATACACTCGATAAGATAATAAAATATAAACATTTCACAAAACAAGTGTTAAAAGTTCATAAAATGCATCAAGTAGCCACAACCATAAACCACTGTTAGATAGTAATGTGTGCAATTTATACAATTCACAAAAAGAATCCTGCACAATATGCAACAATGACTAATTCGACCTGTCTATCGATTCCCACTCAAAAGTTGCTTCTTTATTACGCAACACACAAATACAATTATTGATAAACCGAGACCTAGTTGCTTTAAGAAATATATTGACACTTATGTGAAGAAGGATATTCTTTAAATTAACACTTCCGTGCTATGCATATCAAAATGGAAGCTATTAAGTTAATGGTTCTACCTAACAATTAAACATTCAATCTAGCTAAAACCTGCACGATTCATTATTTCTATTTTTAGAAAGAATGAACATGGTTTTCTTACAAGTTCAGATATGCTTAACCAATACAAAAACACAAAAGAAGCTTGTAAACATACAAGATCACATAGTAAGGATAAATGCATAACAAAATATAAAATAGAAACCCTTAAATAAACAATTAACGGTAGTTCTTCATTACTGATCAGTTATATCAAAATTAGCTTCCAAAAATGACGATAAAAACCGAATGTAAACCCATCCGGACCCGGGGATTTATCTACCCCGCAATCCCAAAAATGACGATAAAAACATAATGTAAACCCATTCGGACCCGGGGATTTATCTACCCCGCAATCCCATACCGCCCTTTTAATCTCTTATTTAGTCACTTCGGTTTCCAAGTCAGCTTGTTGAATCGATGTCAGGTTGCAAGGAAAGCTTGAGCCGAGCCTCCTGAGGTTTCTCGAACCGATTTTTAAAATGGGATACAAAATCGTTTTTCACCAAAGCAGGGGTATCAATCCAAATTCCATTTACCAAAACTCCTCGAATAGAAAGTTGGCTTCTGTTTTTGTTTAATATCCCATGATAATATTTAGAGTTCTCATCACCTTCAATAGCCCATTTAATCTTAGCTTTTTAAGTCGCCTCCATCGATTGCAATTTTCCAACTCTTGAATCGATTTAACAACATTTAATTCTTCTTATTAAATATCAACAACTTGCCTTCATCTCCTTTGTTCTAATAACCGTATCCAATTCGGATAACTTCCGCTAGACAAACGTTAGTTTACTGTTTTTAGAGATTTTCCTCATATCATTATTCCAAACACGAATCTTCTTTTTGAGGTACTTCAACTTTTTCATCAGGTTTAACATAGCATTGGACCCGTCCACAGGGGCGTCGGTCCATACTTTCCAATCGACAAGCATCTCAAACCATCCAAAACCCCTTTCAACCAATAATGAAAAAATCAAAAAGGTAATAGCCGCATAGTCATACGTTTGATTCACGCAATAAAATTGGGGCGATGATCACAATAAATAACGATCCAATGATGGAATTAATCACAGTCTGGATCTGATAAATAATCACATATCTTTGATTCACAGTCATTTTAATATCAAGCTGAGGAATATAAGTGTAAAGGTCATAATAACCTGCTTAGACTATAAGTGAATTACACATCTTGGATCTGATAAAATAACTTTTGAACTATGAATGAAAGATGAGCCCTTAAAAACAATCATGTTTTGAGATCTGATTGATCTTGTCAACCAAATAGTAAAATGTAAGATTAAATGAGTTTCTTTTGAAGAAAGGCACAATAAGGACACAATGTATATATGAATGCCTGACTGATACAAAGTTTTTATCTTACAGCAAGCAATGACTGTGATTAAAACCTTCTTTTCTACATGCACTAAATTAATTATATATCAATAACTAATTGTCATAACGGTTTTCCCTCGAATCTTACATATTGTGGAATTAAGGATCCTAACTTTTCCTTAATGATTACTCTTTCGAGGATAGATTGTAAATCAAAGGGGTTATGAGTCTATATTTGTAATAGACAATTAGTTTTAAAACTCTTTTCCTTATGAGATACCTTTAGCGAGGACGGTGGTGTAGTCAAAGGTTATGATTTAAAAACAATTTTTTTCTTTATAAAGTATACAAGAAAAAGAATCCAAGTGGAATTAGATCCAATGCAATCGAGGAGCTGAGAATCTTAAGTTTACATCACAATATGATTTTTGATTAATTAAGATAACTCTTGAGTACACCTGACATCAAGTGGAAGCAGTATTTTTTTCCTTAAAATTCATATGTTGTGTAACATATTGAAAATATCATTCTATCTAAGCTAGATGCTAATCCTTGAGATTGGAATAAAACTTCACTTGGGAATTTAGGAAATAAAACAAACGCCTTTAAGAATACAGTTTAATGTAATAAACATATGGCGGAAATGTAAGGTCCCACACAACGCAATATATCATTGAAGCAAGTCTTAAAGTGACATAATTTCCTTGAGATTAATTTAATACCATGGATAGAAACAGTAGGTTTTAATAAAGGATTCATCAAATATATCTTATATGGTATGCGACAGTTTGTTACTTTTGCACAAGAGCCAGATGAGCTAACAACAACAGTATCTAATTGAGAGTGTTTAGATGACTGTTAAAATAAATGTTTAGGAATTATATAAGGCATAGTGTTGTTTGTGCACACTGATGCTAGAGAATAATCAATACAATTGTAAGTAGGATTTCATTATTATAATAAATCAGCTAACAAGATCATCTACTAAGAGGCATATAACACTACATATTAAAGAATAAGAATACTTTATATTTTAAGAAACTGTAAAGATGAATGTATGTAATAGGTATGTTGTTGACTCTAAATACCTCATAAAAGGTACTGTCACATTTCCATACTATGATTCTTGCAATAGTATGCAAATATACATACGACACTCATCATAGCGTTCAAATTCTTCATAAATATGTGAATTGAAACAAGTATTCAGAAAGTTTACTCAGATAACTATTTAGCTATTTTGTAAAGAAGTAGTTGAGAATGTTGGAAACATTGGACTTTAACTTGCTAATTATTTTCATGCATATCTGTTTAGATTTGGATATATTGGCGAATGTAAGCACAATTTTTAATTTATGATGAATAAGATACTAGTATTTGATTATTCATGACATATAATAATTTGTTATCCTATATTTGCATGTTTAAATCCGATGATGATTAAGAATATTTGGTCACAAAATCAACATGTGATGTTTGTTATATTCTTTGAATATATAGAAGGTTCCGCGCCAAACTCATATGTAATTCACAAGGTGATTGTATATTGGACACCCAACCTCGAATATTTTAACTTTTGGATCCTTAGTCATGATAAAATATCAAAAAAATGGTTAGTTAAGTCAACCTTATACTTATGAGAATACAAACAAGTTCTGGTATGTGTGGATATCGATTTTATTTCTAAGTCAAACCTAACTTAAAAATGAGTTATAAAGGCTATATTAGAAGTGATTGTGAAGCAGCATTCACAGCACTTGTTATCAACAAAGAGTGTGTTCCTCCACTTGAATTGCTGAATGATAGCCATTGAGCGTATCTCCAAAACTAATCAATATATTGTTTGGCCAAAATCCATAAGGTAATGCAAGATGACTCTTGATTACATTTGAGTAGTATTTTGAATAAAGTTCTATAACGAAATCAACATGGTTTAAACTATATGGAATGATCTGGAACATATCTATGGGTTTAAACCGGTATCTAAAAGTGGTTGTGGGGTTGGTAGATGTGATCAAAGGGATGATTATAGCAAGAGATACATAACCATGCTACTGAGAATGTTTTTAAAACTTGATCTCAGACATTTCTAGCTTTAATAGCGAATGTGAGTATTGCTAGACGTTTCCGCCGTTAGTATTTGGGGAGTCTGCAACTCCAGCTCCCAAGTGGGAGCTGTTGGATTATGTTAGTTGGATTAGCACTAATACGACTAGAAATGTGTGAGCCTATTCGGGGCACACACGATAAGACACAAAGAGTATGTTTTATTAAACATTCAATATATTTATTTATTATTGAATGTTTAATATACTTCACGAAACAAATTTTCAACGATCATTGGTTACTGTTATATCTTATAACTAATTAGTCGAATGTTTAAATATAAAAGAGAGAGACTAAAGATGACAAAACCAAACCTTGTGGGATGCCCATAATGAAGGTTCTATGAGGGGATTTTGACATTCAATTGATATTCAATTGTGCAATGAATTGACATTTATTTGTTATTCAAATGTGCGTTGAATGTGTTGAATGACATTCTATTACCGTTAATAGTGCATTGAATTGACATTGAATAGTGCATTGAATTGACATTCAATTTCCATTCAAAGGTGTGATAAAGAATGTGTAACATCTTTTCTAGTTTATCAACAACTAGGGTTGGGAGCCTATATATAAACAAACCCTCCAAGCCTCTGTAGGATAAAGAGAGAAGAATTACCTAAAAGGTTTTGGGGCTTACTCTCTTTCTAGAATATATTACACTTGTTGGGGAGGTTCGTGAAGTAAAGGCTAGCATCTTGACATATTTGTTGGGCGTGTTGTGTGAGCAACCACAGAGGTGGAAACTTATCCACTAGTTTCAAAGGCTTTAGATTCTCAATTGTGTTTGATTGATTGAAGACATTCTTCAAAGGTTAGTTTTCTATGTTTATTGTGTGTTAATCATAGATGTTAAACTAGATCCATATCCGCTGTGTACTCGTAGTTGTTAATGGTTAACAGTTTTATACATCCCAACACTCGGTACTTGACTTGTCACTTTGATAGAATTTGTCTCTGACCTGCGAAAGTCTGAGAATGATGACAAGGGAGATGGAAAATCAGGGCAGAGTTAAATAGGAACAACAAAAATGAAAACTTGACTAGAATTGGATGTAGGTCAGAGATTCAGAATTAGCATTTACTGTGCTACCCGTTGCTAAAACAATTTCTTACTTATTTTAAAGCTAGCTTTTCTTTAGCTGCTGTCCTTCTCGGTTGTTCATATTTAAACAAAAAAAATAGAGTCGAAGCTTACTTAGAAGAAGGAAGTAACAGGTCTTTTAGGAAAATAATATCATGACTACATATGTTTTTTGAGTTGAGAAGGGTATAATGGTTCCTGCTGATAGTCTTTTTGTCGCGTAAGTTTTTGTTCGTGTTTTTGTTAAATAATGTGATCAAGTCATGCTTATACAAAAGATGATTAATGTGAAGACCCTCCACTTTACACTTGATATTTTCAAGCTAAATATACTGAGTCATGCATGAAATGGCACTAGCTAGATTGAAGGTTTATGTTATTGTAACATTGTAAAAGCTGCATTTGTCATTTTCGAGTGTGAAGCATTATGGAATATACCATGTAGCATTTAAATTTGTTTAGGTTCTCAACGATGTCCCAACACAAGGATGAATGTCAATAGAATATCCCTATTAACCTATGAGATAATATTTTTCTTGTTATTTTTTGGGTGTTGTATTTTCTGTATGTACAGAAATAATGAATTAAGCTTTGATTTATATAACCTTGTTAGAGGAATTTTGTTTTCTGTTTTTTGGACAGGTTTCAACTTGATCAAGTGCCGAATCAATGGGCAAGCTTCCGGATTGACAATCGGTGAACCCATCTAGGAGGGGTTGGCAGGCCATCGCCTTATGGAAGAGCATATGAGTCAAATTGTTGGCGAGACCACTTGTTCAAGAAATCACTAATGTTTGATCAAAGCTTTGCTCATTTATAAAATGAATTCCAAATATTGATGTCATTCTCCGAAGGCATACAATCAAAATACGCGCTCAAAGTGGGGGGGGCCCGATCTTGTACATTATTAACAAATTTCATATGGAAATCAAATCACCAATCCATATCTTTAACTCAATTGGTGATTTGATTTCCATATTAAATTTGTTAATAATGTACAAGATCATCACTTTGAGCGCGTATTTGGATAATAAGCCTTCCGGTGACCTTAAGATTTTGATTTCATTTTCATAAATGTGCCAAGCTTTGATCAACTTTATTGATTCTTGAACAAAGTGACCTCGCCCAATTTGCTCATCGCGCTCTTCCATAAAACGCAGGCGGCCAACCCCCTCCTAGAGGGTTCACCGATATGTCAAACGGCAGCTTGCCATTTATTCGGCACTTGACAAGTTTAACCTGCCAAAAAATATAAAGCAAAACGACAAATAAATCCTCTAACAAGGTTATATAAATCAAAGCTTAATTCATTATTTCTGCACACACACAGTAAATACAACACCCAAAAAATGACAAAAAAATATGGACTCATAGGTTAATTGGGATATTCTATCCATCCTTGTGTTGGGAGATGGCTGAGGACCTAGACAAATAATATGCTACATGTATATTCCCTAAATGCTATCAACACGAAAATGCAAACTGTAGCTTATACAATGCTACCTAACAATAAACATTCAATCTAGCTAATGCATGCATGACTCAAGTATCTATTACTATATCAATGATAGAATTTTTATTGTTTTCAAACAAGTTCAGATAAAAAGATTATTGTTTTCAAACAAGTTCAGATAAGCTTAACCGACACAAAAGCACGATAAAAACATGTAAAAAATCCCATTATCAGAGAATAAGAATATACACTCGATAAGATAATAAAATATAAACATTTCACAAAACAGGTGTAAAAGTTCATAAATGATCAAGTACCTCAACTAAAACCACTAGTCAGATTAGTAATGTGTGCATTTATCAATTCACAAAAAGAATCCTTGCACAATATGCACATGACGTAATTCGACTGTCTATCATTTCCACTCAAAAGTTGCTTCTTTATTACGCAACACATCAAATATACAATTATTGATAAAAACCGAGACCTAGTTGCTTTAAGAAATATATTGACACTTATGTGAAGAAGGATATTCTTTAAATTAACACTTCCGTGCTATGCATATCGAAATGGTCCAAACCAAGGGATATGCTTCTTGTATCCTCCATAGATGCTAACAAAGTGAAAATGCAAGCTATTAAGTCGATGGTTCTACCTAACAATTAAACATTCAATCTAGCTAAAACCTGCACGATTCATTATTTCTATTTTTAGAAAGAATGAACATGGTTTTCTTACAAGTTCAGATATGCTTAACCAACACAAAAACACCCAAAGAAGCTTGTAAACATACAAGATCACATAGTAAGGATAAATGCATAACAAAATATAAAATAGAAACCCTTAAATAAACAATTAACGGTAGTTCTTCATTACTAATCAGTTATATCAAAATTAAAACCACTGGTCACATTAAATACTACTTGTCGTACACAGATACGAAGTGTAAAAAGATTGTTTTACCGTTCCAAATTTACACTTTTGCATACAAGGAATCACATAAGCAATTTTTTAAATCCAAATTATCATGATTTGTACTAAAACATCCAATATCCACTTGTGACGCTGAAATAACTAGCTCATTATCAATGTAAACAAAAAGAAAACAATCAACAAACATAGAATGTAAAACATTATGCACACCATTAGCATTATCCTATTTTAAAGCACATACACAACTAACAAGTACTCATACGGAGCAAGGAGGAAAAAGTTCTTACCTTTGCCGAGGTTATTACTTTGATAACTTTTATGCCAATACTAGCTCCAGAGTAGCTCCCCAAGAAAGAAGCAAGTTCTTGTATACACGTTGAAAATGTCACCAATGTAACATCAATATCTCTAGGCGGAGATATGTGTTCAATGGGAAAGACCCATATACAAATACCTATTTAAAATATAAATCTTAGTATTCGGTAAAAAAGTTGCAACCTAATTATTTTCCTAAGCAGTTGCAACCTTCCAAATTAGTATTCGGTAAAATAAAATCCTGTCTAGTATAACGACTACAAGATATGTGGTGTTTGATTAAAGCTCATTTGGCCTACTTACGGGCTTATTGAGCTTTGAAATGCTCATAGACTCAAAATTTTGGGCTTATGAACTTCAATAAGCACTCCGCTCACGTTGATAAGCTCATAAGCTCAACTTTCTGGGCTTATGAGCTTTTCAAAGTTCAATTAGCTCTTCATAAGGAAGACCAAACAAGTTTAAACAAGCACCCCATAGTGCATATTAGACTACGTAAAAAAGTACATTTTGACCAAAACATGACAAATAACAAATATCGCAATGACAAATAACCTCATCAACATCATTCTATCATACAACTATACACAACTAAGATACACACATCAATTACGAGTATATAACTAGTGCACTGACTTATGGGCTTATTGAACTTTTGGAAGCTCATAAGCTCAATTTTCTGAGCTTATGAAGTAATGATATAAAATTGAGCTTATCGATGTGAGATTATTGCTTATTGAAGTACATAGGCGCACAAAATCCCAAAAAAGATAAATCAAACACAAATGTTGAGAAAAACCAAATAACCCTACACGCAAAAAGACAGATCTAGACAACATATCATAAAATATTAAAAGTGTAGATAAATCGTAAAATGGTACCTTATTATTCCGAGACCACCTATTTCAACAAAGAGAGAAAATATTTTTTGTTTGTGCATCAAAAAGTAAAAGAAGAAATAATAAATGACGCCACTCCTTGCCAACAATGTTCATCACCAACCGAGAAAGCAATATCAGAGTTTTAGATCCAAAAAAATAATACATGTCCTTATCATTTTAACGGCTGATGCTAGCATACGTATATAATGCTAATTCTCAATCTCTGACCTACATCCAATTCTAGTCAAGTTTTCATTTTTGTTGTTCCTATGTAACTTTGCCTTGATTTTCCATCTCCCTTGTCATCATTCTTGGACTTTCGCAGGTCAGAGACAGATTCTATCAAAATGACAAGTCAGGTACCGAGTTCCCTAGTTTTACGAGTTTTTAACTCGACTCTTACAAGCTTAGTAACCATGCTATTAACACATGCTAAACCACCCCCACAAGCTAATTAGTACTACTAGAACCAGTACCATAATATGTATGTGATGGCATAACTCTAAAACCTAATCACCAATTTATCTTGTAATAGAAAATGAAAGTAACATATTAAACAAAACTCATAAACTAAATGCATCTTAAACTACAAACACCCAAAAAAGACAGATCTAGACAAACAAAAAAGACAGATCTCGTACGTAAAGCACACAGATCTAGACAAACAAAAATCTTGAAGAAAACCAAAGAAAAACTCTATCATCCTACACGCAAAAAGACAGATCTAGACCACAAAGCATAAAATATATAATACTTTTCAAGTAAGAGTTTAGATAAATCGTAAAAGGGTACCTTAATATTCCGAGACCACCTATTTCAACAAAGAGAGAAAATATTCTTTTGCTTGTATGTCGAAGAGCAAAAGCAGAAACATCAAATGATCTTTGCTGCTAGAGCTTAAGCACTACAAGAAAAAGGAGAACAGGTGACGGACTTTTCCCCGGCGACATTTGTCGCTGGGGAATATGCACTAAACGACAAATATAGATCCTACATGGCACCAATTCTCGTAGAAAATTTAGTCAAAGTATTCAGACCTTTTCCCCGGCGACATGTCGCCGGGGATAAGGTCGTTAAATTTTGACCAAATATTTCTACGTAAAACGTAGCGGGAAATTTTCCCGCTTACTTTTCTCTGGCGACATGTCGCTGGGGATTCATCTGTTTATTTAAAAAAAGATAATTAGTGTTAATTAGGTTTGCGGTGACGTGGAAAATATTTTTCCCAGCGACATGTAGCTGGGGATACCTATTTGGGCTTTTAAGTTGCGCAATTGGGCTTCTGGTTTGGGCTTTCGTATTAGGAAATTGGGCTTCTGTTTTTTT
>BQNB010011350.1:47207-65214 GCA_026074375.1 Tanacetum coccineum | reverse complement strand
AAGATCGATCGAGATAGCCGGTTCGACATTTGCATGGAATTACTTCTCAAGAATATCGACATTGTCTTCAGACAATCAAATTTTACTACTTCAATATTCAAGAGATGGATATATGGTTGAGGGGAAGCTTAAAGAGTAACAGAATTAAAAACACTTTTGTTAAATCGGATTAATTATTATTAACAGATTTTATACTTATAAACTGTTTTCTATCGAAACCAGGTTGAGTTTCTTTGGAAATCAATTTTAATTAAACATAATTTTAATTTACAGATTTGGAATTATAGATGTATAACAATTTTTAAAAGCAGTTGTTCAAATCAGTTTATTTTAAAACCAAGATTAAGATTCTATTAAACTGATCTAGTTGATTCATTGAAACCAAGATTGAGTTTCTTTGAAGCAAATCCGGTACAAGGTTATGGAAATCAAGATTGAATTTCTTGGATACCGGATTATAACACTTTATTTAACTGTTTGTGTTGATCTTTTAGGATGACAAACACGATTGTGACTACTCCTGTAAATATAATTGGTGCGCCAGTTACTAACATGGTTGCAAATGATGACGGATTGAGAATCATTGAAACCAAGTGGAGTTTCTTTGAAACAAATCTCTTAAAACATAAGTTGCTAATATCAGATTATATACATCATTTTTACTAAATTGGTGGAAGTGTTTGTTTGACTTGTCTAGTTTTTTTAAACCAGGTCGAGTTTAATTATTAACTAGATATAATTCTTAAAATTTTGAAGTTTAAAAGTATATCTATAGAAACCTTGTTGAGTTTCTTTAGAAGAATGGATCTACTAAAACCTTGTTGAGTTTCTTTAGAAGAATTGATCTACTGAAACCTTGTTGAGTTTCTTTAGATGAATGGATCTACTTAAATCTTGTTGAGTTTCAGTATAGAAATAGATCATGTAAAATAGATCTATTAAGATCTTTTTAATAGAAATTGACAACATCATATTACATATGTGTTATTGTTAAAACATTAAGTAATAGGTGATATCGTTTAATTGCTTTAATCGAAAGACTTCTTTTAAAACGGTTTTGTATAACGGATCTTACAAAACATTAGTATTTTAAACAAAAGATGAATTAAAATTGTTTTGTTAAGAAACACATGTGATTAAGCATGTTGTTAATAGTACCAAAATTAGTTTCAAACTAATCATGGGATCTCGTATTAACAAAATATTTGGAATGTTACGAGTGACATCTAAAGGATCTGCTCTCGAACTTGTTAAAAGGGAGTGCGATACTTGAGTTACATGTACGGTAGATGCTTTGAAGCATTCCGAAACCATGTATATGGTGATAAGAGTTTGATTAACTCTTTTAATGTAGTTGAGAATGGAGAGAATGATTTGTGGGCAACTCTCCAACTGCTAATATCAGGGGAAAAGGAGATGTGATTCACATCTGGAAAAGAGTCTAAGTTAACCAACGCGCTGTACGCGCCGGATATTCATAGGTATCTTGTGTAACTAAAAGGTAACAAATGGCTGACATGAAAAAAAAGCCCACCTAATAAGACATGAAAAGCTAATGAAGTTGATTGAAGATTAAACATATTTAGCCAGAATGTCCATACAAAATAGGGAGACTGGTCTAGCGATCCACGGAACTTTGTGCATAAATCTGACACCTTAAATTTAGAATTAGAAGTCACTATTTGAGGGTGGATCGCCTTAAAGCCAAAAGTCGTGCGTCATAGCTTGAATGAAATGTTTATACTACTTGTAGTTTTTATGAAGCAAAGAACCTTGATAGTAGGAATTCCTAATCTGTTACCTATATAGTGAATAGTGTCACACTCGTTGGTATGCAAAGATTCTTATTCGGACCAATCATCTGTTGGAAAATTTTGTTGGCAAAATGATTTTTAACCAACTTTGGACACAATTATTTATATGTATATGTCATATATATATAAGTAATAGTTTGTAAGTTTGCGTTCTCCTTGTAGAGAGCTTCGCAATGAACTTTTATGTGTCCAAAATGGAGTTGATGTGAATGAGATATCGCGTCTCAAAGTTAGGCATTCGGTACCATGCTTAAAGAAGAATTTATGTTTATTTTCTATCCTACATTGGTGGGATGAGTAAACTTGTGAGGACTCTATAGTGTATAAATAATGGCCCTAATTTCAAAGCTTTCACACACATCAAATCAATAAGTATTATTGATTTCCAACATATGGAGTATGCATCTGAAAAGGTGAAATTCCAGGCAGTTTTGTTTAGTCCGACAGTACAACTTACTGTTTCGGCTGTTGTACCCTGGGAAACAGACGGCGAATCTGTTTTAAGGGAAGCGTGTCAAACACGTGCCTCAGCTCTTTAGTGCTAAGCGTGTCTAACGCGTGCCTCGACTCTTAAGTGTTACCTTGCTGGTGATCTAGTAAGTCTCTTTGTTATTTTATTGTTTATTTAATTATCGTTTATAATTATGTCTGTTTTATTTTCTGTTAATTATTTATTAATTGTAATCTGATTTTATTTTAATAAAAGTGTACATGTTTCCCTACAATCTTAAAACAGATTCTGTGTAACAGAATTAAAAACACTTTTGTTAAATCGGATTAATTATTATTAACAGATTTTATATTTATAAACTGTTTTCTATCGAAACCAGGTTGAGTTTCTTTGGAAATCAGTTTTAATTAAATAGAATTTTAATTTACAGATTTGGAATTACAGATCTATAACGATTTTTAAAAGCAGTTGTTCAGATCAGTTTATTTTGAAACCAAGATTGAGTTTCTATTAAACTGATCTAGTTGATTCATTGAAACCAAGATTGAGTTTCTTTGAAAGCAAATCCGGTACAAGGTTATAGAAATCAGGATTGAATTTCTTGGATACCGGTTTATAACAGTTTATTTAACTGTTTGTGTGTGATCTTTCAGGTGTTCGGATCAGTTTATTTTGAAACCAAGATTGAGTTTCTATTAAACTGATCTATTTGATTCGTTGAAACCAATTTGAGTTTCTTTGAATCGGATTTGGTACAAGTTTAAATAAACCAAGTCGAGTTTATTAGATACCAAATTATTTTAACAGTTCTTAACTGTTTTGTATTGACAAGTTTACTAATGGTAACACGAGTGTAACCCTAGTGAATCTTGTAAATGTAATTGGTGCGCCAGTTACTGACATGGTTGTAAATCATGACGAATTTAGATTCATTGGAACCAAGTGGAGTTTCTTTGAAACATATCTCATAAAATGCAAGTTGTTATTTTATTAGATAACTGTAACGTGTTCGATAAAATCAAAAAGATTTTTTTTTGAATCAAGATATTGATAATTATACATGTTATTATTAAATATCATATATACATCACTTTACTAATTTAGTGGAAGTGTTTGTTTGACTTGTCTAGTTTATTTTAAACCGGGTCGGTTAATTATTAACTAGATATAATTCTTGAATTTTTTTTAGAGTTTAAAAGTATATCTATAGAAACCTTGTTGAGTTTCTTTAGAAGAATGGATCTACTGAAACCTTGTTGAGTTTCTTTAGAAGAATGGATCTACTGAAACCTTGTTGAGTTTCTTTAGATGAATGGATCTACTGAAACCTTGTTGAGTTTCAGTATAGAAATAGATCATGTAAAATAGATCTATTAAGATCTTTTTAATGAAAATTGACAACATCATATTACATATGTGTTTTTGTTAAAACATTATGTAATAGGTGATATTGTTTAATTGTTTTAATCGAAAGACTTCTTTTAAAATGGTTTTGTATAACGGATCTTACAAAACATTAGTGTTTTAAACAAAAGACGAATTAAAATCGTTTTGTTAAGAAACACTTGTGATTAAGCATGTTGTTAATAGTACCAAAATTAGTTTCAAACTAATCATGGGATCTCGTATTAACAAAATATTTGGAATGTCACGAGTGACATCTAAAGGATCTGCTCCCGAACTTGTTAAAAGGGAGACCGATACTCGAGTTACGTGTACGGTAGATGCTTTGAAGCATTCAGAAACCTTATGTGCCATAACTATGCGTTATATGGTCTGAATGACATGAAAACTGAGGCCATGAGGGAATCCGACCTTAGATAATGGTGGATTAACACTTCGGTATCATGTCATGTTTATGGTGATAAGAGTTTGATTAACTCTTTTAATGCAGTGAATGGAGAGAACGAATTTGGGCAACTCTCCAACTGCTAATATCACGGGAACGGGAGATGTGATTTACATCTGGAAAAGAGTTTAAGTTAACCAACGCGTTGTACGTGCCGAAGATTCGTAGGAATCTTGTGTCCGGATGGTTACTTAATGAAATTTGGCTTTCATCTTGTGTTTGAATCAAATAAAAAAAATTGAGTTAACGAATAACATAATTTGAAAATGTTTAAGCTGAATGTATTTTCTAATGGTCATTTCATTAAAATGAGTATGAATTCAGCTTATTTGATTGTTTAAATGTATGGCATGGTTGACTCGGACATGTTTTAATTTTTAACTCAATATGTTGTCTAATTAAACAAAATTGGATACTCTTTTTTGTATTGACACGGAATACAGAATTAAAACTTGTGTTTAAGTCAAATTGACAAGATTGTCTTTTCTCTCGGTTAAACGGAAATAACCGAACCCTTTGATATGATTCACATTGTTTTATGTGATTTGGAATTGATACCTACTAAGGTAGCGAATAGCGAGTACTTCATCATATGTGTTGATGGTGGTACAAAATATTGCTATCGACGGATGTGTGTCTAACTGAGTTACAATCTCTGAAGGATAGAAAGGTATATTAATTTCAGTTGATGAGGTAAATTATTTATGTTTCATTTTGTGAAAATTTAATTTTGGGTTTGTTAGTTAGGGTAAATTATTAATGGTGCCATTTTGCAGAGTTCCTGCTATTTGTTAAGGTTATATAATTTATATAATACAGGTGACGAGTGATTTGTGTGCATTTGTTGTTTCATGGGGCCGATGTGATTTGTGTGCCTTTGTTGTTTCGGTAAACATGGTGATCATATCAGCTACTTATCTTTTAGATAAGATCCCTTGTAAAGAAAATAAGATAGTTCTTATGAACTATGGATGAGAATAATACTATCTTATAAGTATTTACAAATGTGGGGGATATCTAGCTAAGATATCCGTATTGAACCCTAAGGTTCAAAAGATTTGACCTAAAAATGTGAATGGCATATTCTTAGTATATGCTCATAACAGTAGTGCTTATGGTTTCTTTGTGTATGTTGATATACACAAGGATACTATAATGGAATAAAGAAGTGCTTCCTTCTTTGAAAATATATTTCCTTGTTAACGAAGGATATTGGAAAATCATCTAGAATAGATTATGAAGTTGTCCAAGATCAGAGACAACGAGATGATAATGATATCCAAAATGAGAGACAAGTTCAACCCAAGGAAGAAGAGGTTGAACATAGAAGAAGCAAAAGGGCAAGAACCGAGAAATCGTTTGGACCCGATTTTGTTTCTTTTATGGTAGAAAATGAACCTACTTCGTATCAAGAAGCGGTAACTTCCTCGGAATGGCTCAATGTAAAGAAGCCATTAAAAGTGAAATAGATTCTATTTTACAAAATCATACTTGGGAGCTCGTGGGTTTACTTTCAGGTTGTAAACCACTAGGCTATAAATGGATCTTCAAGAAGAAGATGAAAGCCGACGGCACCATTGACAAGTACAAAGCAAGATTGGCAATCAAAGGATTTAGACAACGCGAAGGTCTAGATTACTTTGTTACTTTTATTCCTACGCTTATATAACCCCAATTAAGATGATACTTGCTATTGCCGCATTAAGAAATTGGGAAGTTCATCAAATGAATGTGAAAATGACATTTCTAAACGGGGATTTAGAAAAAGTACTATACATGAACCAACCTGGGGGTTTCATGGCTCCTGGACTAGAGAGCAAAGTTTGTAGGCTTGCTAAGTCATTATATGGCTTAAGGAAAGCTCTCAAACAAGGACATCAATTTTCACCATATCATGTAAGAATGTGGATTTGAAATTAATGAATGTATTTATGATCGATAGTATATATGTACTCTTGTATTTATACATAGATGGTAGAATTATAACTTGAAGTGATAAGAAGATAAACAAATCCACTAATGATATGTTGGAGTCAAGATTTGACATGAACTTCATTAGTTGTTGGATATGGTTCTTGGATGTGAACCAGTATGGATTTGTTTGAAGTCAAAGATATTATAAGGACAATATTCTTGAGAGGTTCAATGTGAGGGATTCAGGCCTAGCTAGAATCTAATGACATCATTTTCTATTTAAAATAGAGGTAAAAGTGTTGCCTATTTTGAATACTCAAAGAAGATTGGGCATCTTATGTGTCTAATGACGTGTGTGTGACCTGATTTAGAACTGATAGTCAGGTTTTATACATATACCAGTAATTCAAGTGGAGACCATTTGAATAAGTATTAAATGAGTACTATGATACTTACAATATTGCATTATGAAAGGTATACGGCTGTTATCAAATGATAGAGTAATGCAAATTTAGATTCTTATAAGAATCTAGATCCACTAGAGCGGATGTATTTAGGCTCAGTGGGAAGCTATGCCTTAGAAATCTTGAAAGTATTTCAAACAGACGCTTATAGCTAAATCTATGATGAAATCTGAATTTATCATTTAAGATAAATTTATAGAATATGTGGGATATTTACGTTAATTCGTAAAGGACATACCAAGATGGCGTAAACCAGTAACGACCATGTTTATAAAGTGTGATAGTCAACTGAATTTTGACAAAGCTTATATCACAATGTAAAACGGTAAGTCGAGACATATTCATCATAGACGGTGATTAGTGCGACAACTACTCTCAAATAGAGTTATCACGATTGACTATGTAAAGTCAATGGATAACATCGCGGATCCGCTTATGAAAGGCTTAAGCAGAGAGTTAGTTAGAGAGTCGTCTAAAGGAATGTGACTAAAGCCCTTAAAGGAATGCGTTTCTATGAAGGAAAACCTAACCCAGTTGACTGGAGATCCCAAGATCTGGGTTCAATAGGACAACCTAATCATAGAAATGTAGGGGAAGTCACGTCAATGTAGGGTGTTACTTAAAATTGTAACATCCTAGTCCATTCCTATAACAAATGTGACTTGTAGAGAGGTTAAACATATGGCTTTAATGATTCAGGATGAAATCACAAAGCATAATGATTCAAGATGAAATCGTAAAACATATGTTTTCTAATGATTCATGATGAAATCACCTATGTGAGAGAGAAGTAGGGTCGCTTCGAAGGTAATTGTGGGGGGGGGGCGTAATTCCTAAGAGCTCTTGCAGAACCAGGCTAGTGCTCATGACCATAACGGGCACGACTATGAAACTTGACCAAGTCAGGGAGAAGTCGGTGAGAGTGTATTGTCGTTATGAAAAACAGAGGATGAGTTCAAGGACATCGCGTCTACTCAGATCTAGGAGGCTAAGTGCATCTCACAAGGAAAGGTTCAAAGGGTCACACCTACCTATCATATGCAAGACTCAACCGCAGAAATTTCGCCGAAACTTTCGTGTGTTTTCGACCGATTTCCATTCATGTGGGGGATTGTCGGAAAAATAGTTTGACAAAATGTGTTTTTGCAAACTTTGGACATTATTTAATATATGTATATGTTATATATATATATATATATATATATATATATATATATATATATGTATGTATATATATTTATATTAGCTTGTAGTTGTGTGTTCTCCTTGAAGAGAGCTTCGTAACGAGCTAAAGTATGTCCAAAATGGAGTTAATATGAATGAGATATTGTGTCTCAAAGTGGGACACGTGAAACATAAAATATGAGAAATGAAAGTATCTCACATCGCCCAAAATGTGAAGTGGGAAGGTTTGATTCGGGTTCTTTCCAGTTTTCTGTAAATCTATTTTAAAAATAGATTTAAAACTTATCAAATAAGTTTGTACAAAATATTTTGTGTCATTAAAAGATATGCAAATCATTTTTGTTAATAAAAGATTTGCTTAATTTGGGTAGTTATTTATCTTAGAAAACAAGACAACGTTTTCACTATAAATAGATGTCTAGTCTCATTCGTTTTAAACACAACCAAAAACGCAGATCCATAGCAACCAAGTTCCAGCAATCCTTTCGATCAGAACCATACGACTGCTTCCGTGATATTTCAGGCAAGTTTGTCAGGTCCGGCTGTACAACAGCTTTGAACGTTGTACCCTGAGAAACAGACGGCGAATCTATTTTAAGGGAAGCGTGTCCAACACGTGCCTCGTTCCACGACCTTTTGGTGCTTTCTTTATTTATCGTTCATAGTGTCTGTCTTTTGCTTTTATCCCATTCTGTCTGTTTTATTATCTATTATTTATTTTTTGTTAATTATTTATTAATTATAATCTGATTTTATTTTAATAAAAGTTTACATGTTTCCCTACATTAATCACATTATTATATGATATAATTCATTCTAATATGCTTTTAGTGTCTCATAGTATTAAACTTATAATGCAACCCTATATATTCATGAACCTAAACATGACTTGAAACTTAAACCTTATAATTTCGTCATTTAAGAGCCCCCTCCAAATTATGCATTTTAACTCAAAATATTCTCACTTTGAGAACCCTCTCAAAATTATGCAATATTACGCTAAGATTATACAATTTTGTGAGACGTCATTACTAAACCTTGTTTTCTCTTCCAAGAATCAACCGATATATCATGTAAACACATTTTAAATCATAGCAAACTAAACCAACACTTTACACTTGACAATGAAAACACACTCGTAAATAACGTTAAAACAATATAAATTTTTATTTCATATGAAATCAAACTTTACTTTAAGATCTAACTTTACATATAAACTTGTAACCAAACACCCCGTCTAAGAACATATATATGCACTTCAATTTCATTACTCAAAACAATTTAACTATTATAATGATTGATTCCATCATCATCTATTCACAATCTAACTATCAATTAAACATATAACTTTATTTACCAAAAACCTCCAATTCTCATGCATGAACCCTAATACGCAAATAATGATCAAATTAAACTTTCATACATTTGGGTTATCGCCTAGAATCACTAAACATTTGATAATCAAAGAGTTAATCTTATCAACTATAATGAACTACCTTGCTTGTTTCCTTCTCCTTGCCAACACAAAATGACATGAAACACCAACAATTCAATCTTGTTTTAATCATCGAAACCATCAAGATCGCTTCATATATGTACTTCATATAAAAGATTTACAACCTTTTCTTGAATTTTCTAAAATCTTGAAAACTAAATCTAACTACGGAAATTGTTGAGTCAGTAAACATGGAAGGGCTGACTTCATTTGAAATACAAATGGTCTTTTCCTTACTACATAAAGTATTGAATCAGTAACTACAGAAAGTATTCAATCTTTATCTATATAAGGCAAGGGTCTTTTTTTAATTGGCAGCACATCTTTGTACACGGCTGGACATTCATTTGAAGTACAAAGTTGAGTTGAGTTAATCTATCTATAGCAAGGGTCTTTTCTGGCAACACAATAGACATACACATACACGGCTAGACATTAATTTGAAATACACGACTGGACATTATGTAATGTTGAAACTTATAAAACTATATATGGCAAGGGTCTTTTCTATTGCCTATATAAACAACCATAATGTGTTATGCCATTCATTTGATTAATCAAGTCACATAGAAAGAAAGAACTGAAGATGAAAAATAAAATAAAAATGGCTGTTGATGTGATCTTGAGGTTAGAAAGGATTTTCTTTGTTTTGACTAAATTTTTGTTATGACAGTTGGTTCTTGTTCTTCTTAAGAAGTTTAAAAGGGTTATTTTTCAGGTTACTCTTGTGACTATCCATGTAACTATTGATGACATCTAATTTCTCCTTTTATTGTTTGGTTTTATACAACTCCACCCCCTCCTACCCGTGCTCCACATCCTAATATGTTTTTCACATTGATGCACCGTCGTTAGTTGATTATTGGTTCATGTGTCAATTATGGGAATGTATTTTCTAGAAATGGATGGGATGACCTTGTGTACATGTTGCGTTTAAGACCTGGGATGCCACTTGTGTTCATCAAGGTCGGGGAAAATACAGTTGCAATTATGGCATTTTATGCCGATGGCTGGGAGCTGACCCATGGAAATACAGTCAAAATTTTCATTTGCATATGTCCATGGTTGGGAATATTAGTTGGTTGGTTTTGTTGCTATATAAATAGTTTGGTAATGGGCTAATTGTTTAAGTGGTAGATGTTGTATTAAGGGGAAAAAAAACTAGTTACGAATCTTGTATATTAGTCACACGATTTGATTGAACAAATCAATCATTTTATGTTAAAGATACTCATTTCTTATATGTGTGTCTATGTGCTTTCTATAGATACACATTTGTATCTATTTACTTTTAGCATCTGTAATATATGGTCATCTGCGTAGGTCTGCTATGTTCTATAATTTTGCTCTATGATTATGTTTGGATTAGCCTTTTTTCCTTCCTGGGCTCAGCTGGTGCTTTAATGAGTGTTGGTTTGCAATTGAGATGCACACGTACATCTAAATATCTGTTGTTCTTTAGTGTTTATGGCAGAAGCTGCAAACTGCAATTTAAGGCTATGAGTTAGGTATGCACTGTTGTGTGATAGGGGTGTCATTTTATACACTTTTTCGGTGTCATTTAACCCCCGAATTGATGCAAATATCCATTTTTTTTTTTTTTTTTTGTTTGTGTTGTGTTTTTTTTTTTTTTTTTTTTTTTTTTTTTTTTTTTTTTTTTTTTTTTTTTTTTTTTTATTTTATTTATTTATTGTGCTTAATCGTTTCCTTTTGTAATTTTAGCATTTGAGAAGGATTTGAAAGAAATACACACACTTTGGACTCAATTTGAGAAGAAACGGGACAAGATTGCAACTCGACCAGAAGACACTCAAGATTTGGTTACAGACCGTGGAGATGGCATCACAATTTCATGTGATGACGTCAAAGCATTCAAGGGACGACGTCAGGATTCATATTGACGACGTCAAACTAACCGACTCAGAAAAAGCCCGAAAAAGATTCACGGGTTGACGACGTCACAAATAACAAGCGATGACGTCACGATTTTTTATCTATATATACAAACCCTAGTTTTTGTGTTTTAAGGAGGAAAACATGGAGGGGCGATTTTATACTTCATATCAACTATTCTTAGGCGATTTTTAGGGTTTCTAACCCTATTGTACTCATCATTACTTCATGTTTTATGAAGAGAATCTTTATTCCCTCTAATATTTCAAAATGTCTTATGGTATTGTTTGATTAATGTTCTTCACTTTCAATAACATGTTGGCTAAATTTAGATTTGTGTTTGCTTAAGATATTGCCTGAAAACTAGTTTGTTTTATATTTGTTTAATGCTTCTTGTTAATGATATGCGTGTTAGGCTTTAGAAAACTAGCTATAAAATATTGCATTAGCATAGATGTCTAGGAAACGCGGCTAGGTTATATGATACCCACGCAATAGTCTTCATACTACCTTGCCATTTGGGTGGATTCTGAGTTAGGTGTTTAATCATTTAAATATTTACATATTCCATTACGAGGGTGACATATAATAAAACAAGAGACGACAACTAGGGAGTAGTGCATGATTAGGTAAACGCGTTTGTTTAACCATAAGAGTTTTCCCTCAACCTTTACTTTTCTGCAATTAGTATAGATTTAGGAGTAGTTTGATTAGTTTAAAACAAACCCCCTTCAAAACCCGAGATTTTACTTGCTTTCATAAAATATAAAAAACCAAAATTAATCTTATTTCAACCTCTAGACCTTAAGTGAACATACGATTTGAGCCTATCCAAACTATTCCCCTAGAGAATGATAATAACCCCCGAGTCTTGCCTATAATACACTACAACGGTTAGGTACACTACCTAGGAGGGTTGTAAAACTTCGGTTTGCAATCACCTGCACATCACTACAATGTATGCGGGAAATGTAAATGTTTTTATGGGTGAATATGGGTAGAGTGGCACAGGTTCGGTTTGGTCGGTTTTTTCGGTAAAGAGTAACCAAATCGCGGTTTTTCACAAAACCGAAAAACCTAGACACGAGTCGTTTCTGGCGTTAAGTTTTTTCTATTTATTATCGGTTTCGATTTTGGTTTTCGGTTTGTAACTGTTTACATTTGGGCATGGCCAATTTATACAAACAATCTTGTTTACGTAGAAAATTGGTTATTCATCTTTATTGTTTTTTTGTCAATCCGAGTCTAATAATGTTTATCTCAAATTTCTATAATTATACAGATATAGATGAGACACGCACATGCAAGTGAACATAGACATATTATGATCATTGTTACATATGTATTGATAATTTGATATATTGTCGAGTAAATAAATGTACACGGAAAACACACATATAAACGTTAAGATAAATATATTATAATTTCACCAAATGAATTTACAAAATTGATTTATTTAGTTTTCATTTATATTATATTAACTATATATTATTATATAATAAAACCGGTTTCGGTTCGGTTTTCATGATTCGGCTTTTAGATGAAAACCGAAACCGTACGGTTTTTGAAAAAGTAAAATGAATTATCTGTTTCTAGTTTCGGTCGGTTATTTCATTTTGTTTTTTTTCATTTCACTTCGGTTTTTTCGGTTTTTGTGCTCACCCCTAATATTTGAGGAAACAAGTCGTTTTAATGACGACATTGTCATCCCTAAAGGCGCAATCGAAATTAAAGTCAAAGTGAAAGAAACTCAAAGTCTTGTCGTCAACAGCCTTTAGTGACGACAATCTTTTAGCGACGCAGATCCCTCATCGGGATTTCTACTTTTCTTGTGGTAAGTTATAATCAAATGAACGAATAAAAAAATATAGAGGTGGCAAAATGGGCGGGTCGGGCGGGTTCGGGCGACGGGCCAAACGGGCAACAGGCCAAACGGGCGCGGGCCAAACGAGTGCTTTTTAAAACATGGGTCAAATGGGCACGGGCCAAACGGGCAACGGGTCAAACGGTCACGGGTCAAACGGGCAACGAGTCCAAATTTTTTCTACGTTTAAGAACATTTTCACACTTTTTTTACGTTTTCTACGTTTTTGTACATTTTAAGCGTCTTCGTACGGTTTCACACACCTTTGCACGTTTTTCTATTTTTTTCGCTTGCTTTCGCACGTTTTCGCTCATTATCGTATGTTTTCCGTACCCCGCTATTTTCCGTTTTTCGTACCGTTTTTACGTTTACGTCAGATTTTTTAATGTTTTCGTCCGTTTTTTACGTTTTCGTCATTTTTTACGTTTTCGTCCGTTTTTTTACGTTTTGGTCCGTTTTTTTTACGTTTTCGTTAGTTTTTTTACGTTTTTACGTTCTCGTCTGTTTTTTTACGTTTTCGTCCGTTTTTTTTACGTTTTCGTCCGTTTTTTTACGTTTCGTCCGTTTTTTACGTTTTCGTCCGTTTTTTAAGTTTTCGTCCGTTTTTTACGTTTTCTTCCGTTTTATACGTTTTCGTCCGTTTTTTACGTTATCGCCTGTTTTTTTACGTTTCGTCCATTTTTTACGTTTCCGTCCGTTTATTTATTTTTTCGTCCGTTTTTTTACATTTTCGTAAAATAACGTAATAAAAAGAGGAAAACGTAAAATAACTGACGAGAATGTAAACAAACGGACGAATACGTAAAAAAACGAACGAAAACGTAAAAAAACGGACGTAAACGTAAACAAATGGATGAAAACATAAACAAACGTACGAAAACGTAAAAAAACGAAAACGTAAAAAACGGACGAAAACGTAAAAAAACGAAGGTAAACATTACAAAACGGACGTAAACGTAAAAAACAGGGAAAACGTAAAAAAACAAACGAAAACATAAAATAACGTACGAAAACGTAAAAAACGGACGAAAACGTAATAAAACGGACTAAAACGGTCGAAATCGGTTGAAAACGAACGAAATTGTTCGCAATCGATCAAAATCGGTCGAAAACGATCAAAATCGGTCGAAAATGGTCGATATCGGACGAAAACGGTCAAAATCACTCAGAAACTATCGAAATCGGTCAAAAACGGTCAAATTGGTCGAAATAGGTGGAAATCGGTTGAAATCGGTAAAAAACGGACGATATCGGTCGAAATCTGTCAAAAACTGTCGAAAACGGACAATCGGCCGAAATCGGTCGAAAAAGGACGAAATCGGGCGAAAAAGTCAAAAACGGTCGAAGTCGGTCGAAAACAGTGGAAATCAGGCGAAATCGTTTGAAAGCGAACGAAAACGGTCGATATCGGACGGAATCACTCGATATCGGTCAAAATCGTCTGAAATCGGTCGAAAACGGACAAAATCGGCCGAAAAATGTCAAAAACAATCGAAAACGGTCGAAAACGGATGAAATCGTTCGAAATCGGTCGAAATCGTTCGAAATCGGTCGAAATCGGTGAAAATCGGTCGAAAACGGTCGAAATCGGTCAGAAACTATCGAAATCGGTCGAAAACAGTCGAAATCGGACGAAATCGGTCGAAAACGGTCGAAATCGCTCGAAAACGACGAAATTGGTCGAAAACGGTCGAAAACGATCAAAAATGGTCGAAATCGTATAAAAACGTTAAAAACGGATGAAAATTGCTATACCCAACAAGACCCATCTATAAAAAAGTACCCGACCATTATACCCATGTTTATTTTGTTTCATCACATTTAATAGTCCATCAAGCCCGCTGACAATAAAAGAGGGAGTCCATTTAGCCCATCATACTTAAAAAAAATCCAATTGACCCAAATGTTGACTCATGGATATTACTGTATTTGCTAGCTCTAAAAAAAACACATGATGTAAGACATTAGCCGTCTGATAATGTTGATATTCAAATGTAGTCCTAGGAACAAGACCCAATCAGATGTTAGCTATAAGGCGTATTAGTTTATTAAGGAGTGCATGTACATAAGAAAAACTTAAAACCAATTTCCGACTGGTACAATGAATCACTGTTGACGTCGTTTAATGTTTTTTTAATTCCAACTGATCTCTATACTTAATCTCCATTTATCTCCTCAACTCATTCTTAATTTCATTAGCTTTCTTCTCTATCTTTCCAACATTTGCCTTCTAATTGCCAAGACAAAAGAAGTAACTAACTCTTTCTATCTTACATTTATGTATACGTACACTCAATCATGAACTATATTATTCGATGCTAACGAAATATCTTGTGTTGTATTTAAGGTAATTATGTGGCCAAGAATGGTAGCAAGTAAGATACTAAGCAAAACGTTGTACAGCAATAATTTAGTAGCTGATTTTCCCATGAACCTGGAGCCTTTTCTTCTGCGAACGACATCTGACCTTGATTCAATCACCCCTGATGTTATCTTGCCGGGAAACCACGCGCACACTACACAAAGCTGCAAGTATGACTAACTTTACCTTTTTTCATTGTTTTATACACATTTTCTTACAGGAATTAACAAAATCTTTTGTTTCTCTTTTGTCGAAGTATATTCGTTACTACGTGGAATGTCGGAGGTGTAAATCCCACGGATGACTTGAATATCGACGACTTATTGGATACACACGACACTTGTTGCGATATATATGTTATTGGGTAACTTTATTTTATATTTGCAAACATTTTTAACTTTTTCTTCGTCAAGTTCATTGCCATAATTGATAATATTATTCTTGTTGTTTAAGGTTTCAAGAAGTCGTTCCACTAAAAGCTTCGAACGTTCTTGGATTAGAGAAGAAGAAAATTTCAAGGAAATGGAACTCTTTGATAAACAAGACGCTAAACAAGAAATCAAGAGCAACCCACTTGAGTTCGAAATCAAATGCCGAAAGGAGCAATTTGCAACATGATTTTCGGTGTATCGTTAGTAAAAGAATGGTTGGTTTGCTAATATCAGTATGGGTTCGTAGCAATCTTCATCAGCTTGTACGAAACCTTGACGTCTCATGTATAGGTTGTGGCATCATGGGTTGCTTAGGAAACAAGGTATCATTTTGATAATAAGTTAGTATTAATATCTCATGCACGTATATTATATAGTTAGTGTTTATGTATAAATTACGAAGTACTCCGTAAAAGTTTTTCTCTTATGTATCACAGGGTTCCGTTTCGGTCCGATTCATGTTACACGACACAAGCTTCTGCTTTGTATGTTGTCATCTAGCATCAGGCGGGGGAGAAGGCGATGAACGAAATAGAAACTCGAATGCTGTCGATATATTTTCACGTACAAGTTTCCTGACCACCAAACGGTCTTCAGCTCACCTTCCGAAAAGGATTATAGACCATGAGTACGTATAACTTTAGATATATATACTCCGTATTTTTCATTATGCTAGCTAATATGATTCTACCCCTTCTTGAACCTCGTTTATGAATATTGTGACTCTTCCATGCATGCTGTGTCTCATGTTGTGTCTCATGAACCTTTTTAATACAGTCATTTAATTATGTACATATAGATGTTATCAGCATGTTAACTTTACATATATACATGTATGTTTACATCGTTCATTAGAAAAGAATTATCATGCATGCATACGTGATCCTTTCCACGATAAATTGAAATAGCAAGTCTTTAAAGGACTGCATGTTAAACCATTTTATTTCTACATATAAATAATCAATGCCACTATTATTACAGTAGTCTTTTTTTTAAATGAGAACACGACATATATAGCTATTTAGGGGCCGGTCATTGATGTATAAATGTTTAATACTTTTGATGTTTTTGATTTGTCGTTATAGATTAAAGTTGACAAATAATATAAATATATCGTTACCTGGATTAGTAGTATAATCACCTTTTTCAATGATAATAAAGCAGTTAGGATATAAACCAAAACCAATTATAATCACCTTTTCCACCAATGATTTTTATGGTTTATGTCAATTATGTAAAAACTAACTTTTTTAGTTTCAATTGTTGGTGTTGATTGAGTTGCCATGATCGTGACTTTTTCACCAATGGTTTTTATGGTTTATGTCAATTATATTTTCATGTTTTTCCAAGCTCATACATATGTTTCATTCTTAAAGATGTTGTTAATTCACATACTACTTTTTGATAACATATATGGCACTATGGCATGTGTTTTGATAATTTTTAGAGAAAAAAATAGTGAATATGCTTAACTAGATTCTCAAGCAGAGATATGTAGACAATTTATTAACTTTTAAAAAAATGATGATGATATTGGTTAAATACTTTAAAGTTTTAAGTATTGTTCATCATGAATTGGGAAACAAGATGATCAAATTACATATATTCATGTACATTAAATTGCTTTGACATGTAATGTTTTTTTCTTTCCTTTTATCTTTTTTGTTAGAGTATTTTTTTAGTAAAATTTGTCATTCAATTCAATTAAAATTCGTTAATCATGTAGCACCATTATAAAGTTACACCATCCCTAAATACAATTTTTAATAATATACACAAGAATATATCATGTACGTACTCTGCCTACAAAATATCTTGGAAAATATCTTTTACTTTTCAATTTATGTATAATATCATTCTTTGAGTCAGTATTTAATGTTAAAACTCACAAATATCTTCTAATTAAATTACATCTTTTAATACCAAGTTAGTTGGCGAAAAGTCAAGACTTAGTTTTTATTATTTATATTAATCTCTTTGAATGAAAAGACTACGAGTTGATGAAGTACTAGTTTTTTACGAACTTCATCGTCCTTTCAGGATTTGGTCTGTTATCCTCAGCCTTATAATATTGCTTAAATTAAAATTCAATGTCCTAATAATAAAGTTAAACATATTAGATTATGAGTAATTCTAAAGTAGAAGTAAGTGATAAATGTGATTCATATGATTACTGGTTAACAAAATAACTACAAGATATACTTTTATACAGTGTTTTGAAACCCGGTTCGACCCGGCCGGGTCAACCGGTTGAACCGGTTCCGGCCGAAAAAACGGGTCAAATT
>BQNB010011350.1:33552-45778 GCA_026074375.1 Tanacetum coccineum | reverse complement strand
CTTTCTTTGATACGCAAACTCTATAAAAATATAAACTACTAGTTTGCATTGTTGAATAATGGACCAGAGCCCAATCGAGCTTGGGTTCTAATACGCAAATCCAATATATAAAGATTGGTTACACACGAAACATATATAATAAAACGCTAATGAACGTGGAGCCCATAATCGAACTTGGATCACTAACATAATACGCTCAATACTAGTTACGTGTATAAGTATGAGAATATTGTGAATTATAGTGGAAAAAAAGAGAGCAAAACTTAAGAGAAGAGTGACATACTCAGGTTAGGCAAAGTGTTTCGCCGGTAATCAGCTAGACAAGTACGTAGTATTGTTCAATGTACTCATTGCTAAAAGGCGTAAGCTTGATGTGAAATTTGTAATATGTTGATTCGTGATTGTTTATCTTTGTTGTAGTTTACGTTACAACATTTTAGAATAATGATTTAATATTTTGAAATAAAAGGAGAATTGTGTGCTTCAATATGCCTTTCTTGTCAACTTTCAGCTAGTTTATATAATTAGGCTCCCTTCTTGCTGTAACATTTTGTTGTAGATATATTTAACTTGTTAAAACAATATACTAGTAACAAAATTGGAGGAAGATACATCTTATTCATCTTTGGCATAGGCTACACCCCATAGTCATTTCATCATAATATATATTAAATGAAGGAAATATATTAGCTATAATTTTTTGTAGCTAATTAGATACAGTTTTATGCTACAAATCGTGGGTCCCTGAGTCATTTTGTGGGTCCTTGAGTCATTTCTGTAGGTCCCTGAATCATATCTTGTGTATTTTTTTTTGAAGGATTGTAGTCAGTTGGCTAAAAAAAATTGTAGCCAAAATATCCCCTTATATTAATTAAATTGCGACATTTTACTATCCAAACTTCTTGTCTCAAAATTCATATATTATTTGTACTAGATGATCCTAAAAATATAGTACTACACTAAACTCTAAAGTACCTTTGCTTCCTGGACTTTTTCATGTTTTTATATAACATGGGTTGCTGATTTCAACTTGGTATATATATAATATGGGCTGATCATGGTCGTATCCTTTTAATCGGCCTATATGAAAGTATCCCCCCTTTCAAAAGATGAGATACTACGAGCAAAAGTACCCGCGCGTTGCTGCGGGACGGGTTATTTTTTATTGGTGTGCTTAGGCATAAGAACCCGCGTGTTGTGGCGGGGTTAATTTTTTTTACTTAGGGTGGGCGGTTTTTTTTTCGCGCCTTTTATTTTAAAGTTATTAAGTACGCATGTTGCTGCAGGGTGTTATCTTTATTTTATTTTTTATTTATTTTGTGCGGGATTATTTTTTCGGGTTCATGGTTAATAGTTTTTTTATATGGGCTTATGTATTGGGCCTCATGGCGCGGATATTTTTTTATCTGAATTAAGTCAATATTTTGTAAAAAAATTTATTATGTTGTGCCGAACAATTTTTTTTTTAATATTATTTTGTGCGGGTTAATTTTTTTGGTCTCATGTTTTGTAGAGGTTTTTTTATATGGCCTTATGTGTTGGGCCTTATGGCGCGGGTATTTTTTGATCTGAATAAATCAGTACTTTGTAATTTTTTTAATTTTGTGCCGAGAACTTTTTTTGTTGCGTATTTAAAAAAAAAAAAATTAGGCCGACCAAAACTGGGAGCCCATTGGGCCGAACACTGTAGCAGCTACAGTAAATGAATAGTAACAGAAAGAAGAAAACGACGTCGTATAACTTTTAAAATGTGTATTAACAAAAGAACTCGCGCGTTGCGGCGGGGCTAATTTTTTCCCGAATAATTTTTTTTTACGTTTCGGGGGTTTTTTTTGGCGATGCGTTATGGCGGGGCTAATTTTTAATATTTTCTTTTTTTGGGACGGTTCGATATCTTTTTTTTTGGGAAAATCGTAAATAGTTAAAAGTTGAGAGACCGTTTTGTATTTTTTTTTTACTTTGGGCCAGATTTTATGCGAATTTTAGGCTATTTTGTCGACAAATGTGTATATTAGTAATAATTTTTTTTATATGCCTTATGTGTTGGGCCTCATGTTTAAAGTGTTTTTTTTTGCTGTATGGGTTTTTTTAATATAATGGGTTGTACGTTTGTGACCATATCGATTATTTTAAAGTTATTAGGTATCGAAGATGTTTCCGCGGGTATTTTTTTTATCTGAATGAATCGGAACTTTTGTAATTTTTTTTCCTCCTACTTTGTGCATACAAATTTAAAAAACAAAAAACAAAAAAAAACAAAAAAAACAAAAAAAAAAAACCAAAATCGGGCTGGCCCAAAATGGGAGCCCGTTACTGTAGCACGGGCCCACTGTCAAAACGACAGCGTATTAGTCACTGAATGTGTAATATATTAATATTATTGTAGGTTTGTTATTTGCGTGTTTTAACCTTCACATGAAAAAAAAAATAAAATGAGAAAAATTAAAAATAACAATAACTAAACGTTAAAGATGTATCAATTTGAATTAGGTACTAACATAATTTTTTAGATATACACTAATGTATTTTGTAGCTACAAATTAAATGTATATGTATATTTTAGATGCATTTCATCAAGTTATGTGAATCATACGTTGTTTTCGCTCCCTGCGAGTCAAATTTGTTATCGGTGCTACTTTGCATCATTTTCACTTCAAAATCATTTTCGAAACTAATTGAGATGCATCTAAATGAATATAGATTTATTTAATTCAAGTCGGTGTATATCAAATATGTGGTTACAGTTATTTTTCTTACTCTCATTTTAAGTTTTCTTCTCACTATTTCCCTGTCCGTTTTAACCAAGCCTATTAAATGATATCTTACCACATATCGTTTTTATATTTGCAAGAACGGAATCGTAAGATCAAATCACTATAAAAAGATCTTACTTAAATGTTCAAATATCTTATACATCTAGTCAAGGCTGTCAAGATCGAGATCCTACATAGGATCGTTTTTGTCTTTGCAAGATCGGGATCGTAAGATCGGATCGAGATCGTAAGATCCCACCAAAGTTTCTTGTCTTAGTAATAGGCTTTGACGGATCATAACGTTATACAATGTATACATATATGTTGAATATAAAACACGAATTCATAAGGTAGTATAATAAAATATTTGACGTTTGAACATCATGATAATAAAACAAGCAATGTTACAACCATTTAAATTTTACAAAATAATGTTTACATAATGATGTGTAACAAAATGATTTGTTACAAAATAAAGAGAGAGTGGGAGGAAAATACAATTGTCCAAGTGTCAACTCTTTGTGTGAACTTTAATTTGTAAAATTTACATGATTGTAGCATAACATAGTGAAATACATTTAATTTGTTTAAGTTTTCAAAGCTAAATAAACAATTAAGTGAGATAGAAAAAAAACACATGCTACGTAAACATGGCAAAATTCCAAAACATAAAAAGTTAATCTACTTTATATGTTTCGTTAGCTTCATTTCCTACACTCAAATAAAATTTTGATTATTTTTTAGCGTATTTATCACAGTTTTGTATGGTAGAAAAATATAAATCTTGTAAACGACTTTTGAACTAAAATATAATAGTATATAGTAATATAATAGCAAGGAAGAAAAAAAATACAAGTCTTATATAAGGTTTTAACATAAAATAATAGGATAACTCATCAAATTGGTAAGATCGGATCGAGAGCCGATCATACGATCTTACGTGCGATCCCACGATCCTACTTACGCTCCTACTTCACATGCGATCCTATAACGATCCTACACAATTTTAGCTAGTGAGCACGTAAGATCGTACGATCTTACGAGTTTACTCGCGATCTTGACAGCTATGCATCTAGTAATTCATATTTAAAACTGATAATATAACAAAATTATTACTAAGAAATAAGAGTTTAAAAAGTTATAACATAATGGAAATGAAACTCATACGGGTTTAGATACTAATATTGGGTGGAAACGAGTCGAGCCGAGCGCAAACTTGCCAGGGCTCGAGCTCGGCTCATTTATATATATATAAAGCTCGAGTTTGGGTTCAAGCCTCATATATCGAGCTCGAGCTCAGCTCGTAAATTTTTTCACAAGCTTGAGATCGGCTCGAGCTCGACTAATTTATTTGATGTGTTAAAGAAAACAAAGTTCAAATGGAGCTCGGCTCGTTTACTTCTTTTAAGCCCGTTTATACACAACTATACATATAGACAATATATATATATATATATATATATATATATAAATTATATATAATATATTATTAAATAAATATATATAATATAATATATATATATATATATATACTAAAAATATATATAAATTTATAGTGCACTTCTATGCTCGCGAGCCCCCACCCCTACTCGATCTTATTTGTAAAAAAGCAGTGGGCTCGAGCGTTTGCACAAAACGACCCGTTTTAGTAAAATACCCATATCTCAATCATCCGGATTAAATAACACTCCATACAAATGGATACAAGCACCTAAGACACATATCTAGACAACTATTTGATTTTCCAGAACTTCCCAAGTCAAAAGTTTTTCTATACACTCAATTCTATCCAACACTTGAAAACAATCTCGAGCAAGGAGCAACACATTTTGTAGCTCACGGAAACGGACACAGTTTGAAAACTACAAGAGCTTTTTAAGTGAAACCAATTGGAGATGACTCTAATATGAGTCCCCTACGAAGAACATAATTATTTTACAAAAGTTTAGTACAAAAATCTTGACTTATGCCCCAATTTCTACAGCTAGGTCTGATTCGACACGTTTTAGTAAAACGGGCGTATCTCACTCATCCGGAGGAGATGACTTTCCATCCAATTGCCACATACACTTAAGACCTAAGGCTATCATTAAATCAAATTTTCCAGGTATGCTAAGACCAAAAATATCTCGTAATCACAGCTAGGGGTGTTATCGGGTCGGGTTGTCGGGTTTTCGGGTTGGAGATATCGGGTTGAGTCGGGTTTCGGTGTCCCAAATATTGACCCTAACCAGACCCTATAAAATATCGGGTTATCAGGTTTCGGGTCAAAATGGGTCGGGTTGAATCGGGTTGGGTTGTCGGGTTGTTATCGGGTTGTGGTGATTTGTCAACAATGCATGCATATTTACATTCTGTTTTAAACATCTAATATATTAACAGTCATATTTAATATGATCATTTGAATTGTAAAAAAAGTTAAACTTGTCACTATATGACTATTTTCTAATTTTGATATCAGTAACATAAACAACATAAATACAAAATGGTCAAGTGTGGTGAAAATAGTGAGTACTTTACTAGTTTATATGTCAGTTAACTTATCATCTTTCTTATATGTCAGTACTTTACTAGTGGTGAAAATGGTGAGTACAAAACTAACAGACTCAATTAATTTTTTACATGCCACATTAAGAAAATAAGCAAGAATCATGAGAATAAAATCACCACAGAAGAGATAAAACATGCTACTAAATTTGTAGCCTTCGATAAGGTTCCAAACAAGGGTATTGTAGTCAAATTTGAATACTTTTCTTTGGAGCAATGGTACCCGCAACGGCTAGGAGCTGCAATTCTATACACACCAGTGCTTGCTAACAAGTACACATCTTTATTGTTATCTTCACTTAGTGACGTTACATATCCAAGGTCTGGAACTAGTGACCAAAGGGCACATCCAAAAGGGACACTGAAACTAGTGAAGCAATAAACACAAAGGGCAGTAACAAACACAAAATGGTGCAGCAATAAACACAAAAAAATTGCAACAACTTAAATATATGACCAAAGGGCAGTAACAAACACAAAATGGTGCAGCAATAAACACAAAAAAATTGCAGCAACAAACTCATTGTTTGAAACTCCAAACGCTTCCCCGTTTCCTTCGTTTGAAACTAAACTTTCAGGGGTTTCTAAATTCTAACCATATATCACACTTAACTCTTGGACTAACGGATCAATACATGTTAACAATATATGTTGGACCAAAAAACAAGAAACTCCAAACACTTCCATTTAAAATGCAGGAACAAAAACTTGTGCAATATGCAAGTTAAACAAGAGCAATATGCAAGTTAAAAAAAAGGTGCAGTAACAGAGATTTCGCCATTAGCTAGCACATATAAAGTGCAGTAACAAAAAAGTGCAGCAACAAACACACATTGCTTTCTAATCCAAAATTCATTCTTTAATCTTCAAACTGAATTCTTCAAACTCAATTCATTCTTCATTCTTCAATCTTCAAACTTAATTTTTCACGCTTCAAAACTTCAAACTTCATTCTTCAAACACGTTTGGAACTAGTACCTTCTTGCTCCATCAACGCTAGGTAATTTGAGATTAAATTAGTTAGCAAGAGATAAATTTTTTAAAGTTTACAAATTAAAGATAAATGAATGTACCTTTTTCGATTTGTGCTATTGTATCCATGTCTTCCTCTTTTTCTGGATTTAAGCCTACGCGAAGCCAATCTTGAGTACAAATTAGGCACTCAATCGTCTTGTCACCCAAAGAACTCCTATACGAATCCAAGACTCGGCCACTAGTGCTAAATACCGACTCGGAAGCCACTGCAAAATATCAAAATGCACACTCTTATCAAATGGTTCGCAAACTTCACCAACATACTTATCTAATTCACTAATTGATGAATTAGACGATTGACCCCTTTTCATCCTTCTTCTCAACATGTCTCCGTGATCGGGTTCATCACTAGTGTCGGTGGTCCTTTGCCTTTTACCAAAGGTTGAAGAAGTAGTAGAAGATGGAGCATGAATACGCACGTAATATTTGAAAAAAAGTTTCAGTTCATCTTTAATATAACTGATCTTTTTTGTCACAACCGATAAACCTTCTCTTCCATAATGGTCTTCCATAATGACATCCAAAAAGTCGTACTTGTTCCTTGGATCAAGCACGAATGCAAAATACACTAACAAGTTCATATTTTCCACCTCACAATAGTATTTGTCAAATTTTGGTTGCATCGCCTTTGCAATATCATAAAGATGTTTATCTACAGGCGGTTCATCATGAATCTCACAATCGAGTTGTTTTCTTAATAGATCGCGGATAGTGGCTAATTCATTGACAAGTGTATGTGATGTCACATACTTTGTCCCAGAAATTCTCAAAGTAATTTCATAAAAAGATTTTAGAAAATGACAAACTTCTTCGGTTTAGGTCTAATCATTTGATGTTGGAACGATGACCTTTGCTCCTTATATGGTGCCAAAATCCACATCTTCTAGATTCCATATAGCAAAAGATCTTCATATAATGAGCTACTATCCGTAACATAGCATTAGGTCGTGTTCCACCTAGTTGGACTAATCAAAGTATCAATCTTTAGTGCTATAACACCTCTAGAACTTTGGGCACATTTAGTGAACTTTTCAATTCTAGTACCCGACTTCTTTATCCACTTAACCGCACATCTAATACCTTCAATCGAGTTGTCAACTTTTTTCATACCATCTTGAACAATAAGATTGATTACATGAGCCGCACATCTAATATGCATCCATTTCCCTTTTAACAAACAATTATAATTTTTCTCAAGTATCATTTTCATAAAGTCAATAGCGCTATCATTGGCGCTTGCATTATCAACTGAGATTGACAAAACATTATCAAAACCCCACTCATTTAAACAACTTTCTACCCCTTTTCCTATGTCTATCCCACGATGACCATCAAGTTTACGAAAATTCAACACCTTTTTTACCAAATTCCATTCGTTATCTATAAAGTGAGCTGTAAGAGCCATGTAGCTCTTTTTCTTACCGGATGTCCATCCATCAGTAGTTAAACTAACCCTACCAATATTCTTTTGGAGTGTTTCACGAAGCTTGTTTTTTTCTTCTTGATACATTGTCAAACACTCTTTTGTTATTGTACCTCTACATGGAATATCAAATAGAGGTTGATTGATTCTCTGAAAATGCCTAAAACCTGAATTCTTAACAAAACTAAATGGTAACTCATCAACAACAATCATGTGGGCTAAAGCCCTTTTACTTTTGTTTTGATCAAATTTCCATGCCATCATTTTGTTTACATCACCGCCTTCAAAAGTAATATGAGTTTGAGACTTACTTTTCTTTTCTAGGTAAGGCTTGCACCTGGTCAGATGGTTCTTTAGATTCGAAATACCATGCTTTCTCGTGTGACACAAGTACAATTCACCGCAATGTTTACACATAGCTTTCACGTCTTCCTCCGACTCTCCTTTTTTAGCTTCTGCTGGTCAAACTCTAGCCATACCGGGGACCTTCTTTTACGAGTTTTTGGTTGTTTTCCCTTGTTCTTTTTACTACTTTCGACCTCCACCGTTGTTTCTTCCAAAATTTCCATTGAACTTGAAGACATCTAACAAGTAGCAAATAGCAAAAAATGATTAACATACGTAAAAAAAGCTTATGATGAACTTTGCTTCATTTTAACCATCATTAATTCATTTTTTCCTTTGTTTACTGTAAAAAGAAGTTTCAACATCTAACAACAATGTAAAATATTTCAACATCAAAAAACAATCAAATAAAAATAACAATTAAATGTTACAATGACTAACATAAAAACTCACAAACCCACTGCCATGCAAGTACCCTCAAATCCGACTTAAATATTTATAAACCCTAAACAAACAAAGTTATATAAGCTCTGTAATGCTATCAAAATTAAAGAATTTACCTTTAATTTTGATCAGTGAATGTAGTATTAAAGATGAGGCATTGATAAATGAGGAAGAAAAGTTTGATCAGTGAATGATGAGGAAGAAAAGTTTGATCACTGTGATAGGTTTGAGTAGAATACAAATCGTCAATTGGATTTCTAATAAAAGTTGTAATTTTTTTGTTAACTACGTGATATAGGAAATAATATGCATATTGGGCTAAAAAGATCATATACCAGTTTAACAACGAGCCACATAGTTTGTTATTGGGCCTTAAATGAAAAGAAAAAGTATACGAAACCAAAGGTTTAATATCGGGTTGAACCCGAACCCGATAAGATATTAAAAAGTAACCATAACCTGACCCTATAAGGCTATCGGGTTGACCCGATAGACCCGATAAGCATAGTTGGACCCGAATGAAACCGACCCTATAAGGCCTTATCGGGTTCGGGTTGGGTCGACCCATTTGACACCCCTATATGTAGTGTTCAGAATGATGTCCTTCAAAGTTTACTTTACCTCGGTAAACCCCTTTACTAAAAAAAATGATGTCCTTCAAAGTTAAATAGAAAATCTATTTTTATGAGACTCAAATATGAGATGTCCAGTTCATGGTGTGGTGATAAGACATGACTAGTGAATCAGGGGAAGTAGAAACAAAAGTTTTATTAATTTGAACTTAATGAGAGGTCTTGCAGCATGGATTATTGATAAGCAAATTTATGAGAAATTTTGGATTAAGTAGTAAAAATACCGTTATCCAAGGCGTTGGTCATTCATTGTTAGGGGTGAGCAGAAGAAACCGAAAAAACCGAAACCGAACCGAAAACCAAAAAAACCGAACCGAAAAAACCGACCGAAACTAGAAACCGATGGTTCGGTTTTTAATTTTTCAAAAACCGAAAAATTTCGCTTCTTTTTCGGTTTTTGTTCAAAAACCGAACCGAACCGAACCAAACAAGTTTTATAATAATAATATATAATTAATATAATATAAATAAATAAATGATAACTAAAAATTTTAAATTCATATTTATTTTATGGATGAAATTATTATAATATATATTATCTTAATGTTTATATATATGTTTGTCGTGTACATGTGTTTACTAGACATTATATCATTACAATAACAATGATCCTACTATGTGTATTTTTACATGCATGTGTGTGTCTCACATTTATATATGTATAATTGTAAAAATTTGTGTAAACATTATTAGGCTCATATTGAAAAAAAAATTAAAAAAATAACCAATTTTCTACGTAAAAAAAGTTTATTAATATAAATTAGCAACAACCAAATTTAAACGGTTTGAAACCGAAAAACCGAACCGCAAAAACCGAGAAACCAAAAAAACCGAACCGCCAAAAACCGAGCGGTTTCGGTTTTTGGTTTTATAAAAACCGAATATTTCGGTTCGGTTTCGGTTTTAGCCAAAAACCGACCCAAACCGAACCGTGCACACCCCTATTAGTTGTAACTTCACCAGCAGTCTTAAACACTGAGAATAATTTTCATTGAAATTCTCCAACAGCACTAACTTTGACTGAGCAGCATTAACTCTGATATGAGCAGTAGTAATACTAGCATCATTAAGAAGGCTTTTAATCCTAATAGCAACACTTAGGAAATCACCCAAATAGCATATATGTGTGTGTTTATTGACTTGTTACATTGACTTGTCGACCTCCCGTGATAAACCCTTCTATTTCACTCATTATTAGTGCAAGATACCCCTAGATCACCCATGTTGAGCCAATCCATGTGTTTAACCTACTTTATATGTTTTGTTACACCATTTCACATTTACCTACCCTGTAGTCTTTATTTTCTTTGTGTTGAAATATTTGGCTACTTAAGTCCATGGTTCGGGGGAATAGGACGAGAATTATATTCTTTCGTGGAAGACCAATCAGTTATGATCTATAAAGACCCTCCTGTATCACCACTTTTGACATTTTTTATCTCAAGTGGGGGGATGTACGTGTAATATTGAATAATGCAGGGGCAATAATTAAAGATATAAACCCCTGTAGCATTTGCATATTTACCATGAAAAAAGAGGGTGCAACAAAAAGGTCACCCATGTGCTAAAAATGTAAATATGGTGCAAAATAAAAAATAAAAAAATGGAGCTAGTAGCCCATAATTACACCAAAACATCTCTGTAAAATAGAGCTAGTAGCCTACTATTACACCAAAACTCATGAAGAATGGAGCTAGTAGCCCATTACTAAAGATCAGATTTTCAGACTTTGACTCTTGGACCCATGGACGGATAGTAGCTAGTTATGACAACCTTAGATTACTTTAGACTATTTGTTTTGTGTTTTTACATTATCAACCATTAAATGTGTATCTCATGTCTATCCTAACCCTTAATCACCCTTTAAACCATAATACCCTTGTTGCCTTTGAGAATTATTTACAGATTTGTGTACTTTCCAAGCTTATGATAGAATACATGCTATAACTGTGCAATTGAGCGATCACCCTGAAAATGAAACACTTAGACTAGTGGAGAGCTGGGTGACTTTTTATCCTCTTTTCGTGAGGTATTTGGCTTTGATGTTTTCTAGCATAAGAGTTTTATAAATTCATTTCTTGAAGTTATTCTCGAGAAATCTTTTTATGAAATGTTTTAACAGGTTCTACTTGAGGGCAAGCATAAGTCAAGTGGGGGGATATTTGATAACATCAAATATTTAATACTTTTTGGTGGCAAAATACCCCCTAACATACCTGTAAATGTCTCGCTAACACTCGAAAACGAGATATTTTTTATTGTTTTGTAGTTTTCAGGTGAAATGCAGGAAAGTGACAAGAAATAAGGGAAAAAAGAGTTAAAGTGTAAATTCTGAAGAATGTTACAGCGTAACATCAAAAATGGTTATGTTGTAACATAAATTAAGCAAGTACGAAGATCAAGGAAGACTTTATGGCGTAACACTATATCTAGTTACGTCGCAACCCTATATTTAGAAGGAAATCTCGTCAAAGTTATAGTTACGGCGTAACACCTTATCCAATTATGCCGTAACCATGACGATCCACAAATATGGAATGAAGATCGCGTACAAATGGAAGTTATATAAAGTTATGGCATAACAGCATATCTGGTTACGCCGTAACAGCTGCTTAATTATGGAATGCCATATAAGTTGGTTACGGCATAACACCTTTATTGGTTACGCAGTAACAGGTACGATAACTATAAATAGAGGCCTCATTCAAGCTATTCAGACATCACTTCCTCCACAGCCAATTGGAGAGGCGACAAAGGCTTCCAACCTTCAAAGAATTTCACTTGGAGTCTAAGGGAGATCACACTTTACTTACTTTTTGTATTTAATCGTTCAAATTATGAATCCTATAAGAATTATGAGTTTTCAATATATGATTTCTTCTATCTCTTACTGTGTTTCTGTTACCATAAAAGGCTAAGCACTTAAAGTGCTAGCATAGTTATGAATTTACTTTTGTTATGATTGTTTCCTGTTGAATTATGGTTTCATTAGATATTCCTTGAATATCGTGTAACCTTGGGTTTTGGTAGTAGGGGTGGTTTAGAAT
>BQNB010011350.1:0-32068 GCA_026074375.1 Tanacetum coccineum | reverse complement strand
ACTTGAAACTTAAGTAAAATCCCCTAAATTTGTGACTTAAGCTTGCACTATTATTGATTGAAGAATGGTGCAGAGAGTTTGTGCTTCCAACTATCTAAATCTCTGAGTACTTTATACCCAACATCAAAAGTATAAGAAGTACAACACCTCTTGAAACTATTCACATCTGCAACTGCGTGTGACACTAAACACTACAACATAACTCTATTAAGTGATAGATATACAATGTAAGCACTACAACATAACTCCTTACATCAGGTATAACTAGATAATCTAAGTCTTAATCTTAAGTCATTTGTTCTCAAACAAGTCATCTTCGATAGAGGGGTAGGAAAAAAAGAAAAGAAAGTGAGAAGGACAGGCCATTAAAGAAAGACGATAACGTTGACACGCCCTCGCTGAAGATCCACTTTCTAATCTTAAATAAGTAATAACCAATTAAACCTATAGTCAGTTTGTCATTCAAGTACCAAATACTAGCCATTTTTCGTTTAGGTAAATCTTGATAAGGATCGTTTAAGTAATAAGTGATATGTTTGTTTTAGTTGATGGTTTTGGTTTAAGGATTTCATTTTCATGATAAGTATTAGAAAAATATTGGTGAATTTTTTTAGTAGGACATGGATGCTTGTTTTAGTATTCATTAGCAGGGTACAAATGTTATACAGCTTGGAATCAGCTTATTAATTTGACAATATGTTGCTCATCTATTCCTGATATAAACAATTTAGTATCGACGGTTAATCGTACTTTTACAGTCCATATTAGTCCTAGACATATATAGACAATAAAATGAGTGTATGCGACATAAGATTGATAGTAAAATGACTTTCACTTTAAGATGAAGACTCTATCAAACGGTTACCACCGTATGGAATTACAAGACATACTGTAGTTTTATCTGATACCACTGTTTGTTTTTTTGAGTTTTTTTTATTCTTATTACTGTGCCCTTCTTGCTGATTATCATTGCATTTCTGTTTCCTGACTATGTGTCGTTTTTTCGATGTACGAATGTGAAGTGACTAGGTTTTGACCTTCCTCTTTGTATTTTCAACCTTAGAAACTATCTTAAGCCCGCTTATACCAATCTTTAGTTTTTTGCTTTTTATTCACGTTGAGCTGCTATTTCGTGACACATACTTCGTGTTTCTCTAAGGTTGCCTTATCTGTCAACTTAGTGTTCTACATGTCCTTTTCCCTTATCACCAAGTTAAGCGACTTTGGCTTGAGATTCGAAAATTGTCATCTAAAGATCTTGATTACTGTCAAGCCACAGCACATCAGCATAAACATTACCGTTCTTTTTATTACCCATTCTCATCTAATTACATGACTTCTTGTGCATGCTTTCAAACCCGTCGTTCACTTTGATGAGAGTTAAAAAGATTTTGAAATTCAAGTTTAATGTTTTCCCTTTCTTGAACAACAGATTCAACTTTAGTTTTAAGCAACAAGTTTTCATTACTCAACTTTGTCATCCTTGACTTCCAAGAGACATCACAAGCCAAATTTTCTTTTTGATGTTGTATTTTAAGATCAAGATTAACGTATTGAGCTTCAGCTCGTTTGAAATCATTTTCAAGAATCTTAATTCGTTGTTCCATCGTGGCTTGGATATCTTTAGTCATTTGAAACTTTCTCTTTTTCAAGCATTAATATCTCATTTTTCTGTTTCTCAATAGATATTAGCACACAATCCCTTATTTCTATTGACAAAGATGTTTCCAAAAGTCAATCAATTTCATTTTGAAATTTTTTATCTTTTTGAGATTGGTTCTCAACTTTCTTTTCCATTGACTCAAAAATATCTAACATATCCTGTACTTCTTCTGTTATTTCTTGTTTAATTTTGTTTGAGCATCTTCTTAATGAGACAGACATCAGAACTACTCAAAAGGTAGAGTAGAAGTAGAAGGAGTTGATCATCGTATATACGCACTCTACTTCTATCTTTTAGAAAAGTTTGATCAATTTTTGTTTACAAATTGCCGATAGCCTTGTCTAATTTTACAAATAATTGTAGCAATTTTTTTTTCATTAGGCATCTTTTTCAAAGGTAAAATCCGACAAATCCATGTTATGCTCGACTCATAAGTAGGTAGTAAGTTGTAAGAGTTGAAAATACTGTTTCTGTTCATGTAGGATTTCTGGTTGGGGAACAAATGGTTTCAATAAAGGGAGCATTTAGATCTATGTCTTGTATAATTTAGTTGAATCATTTTCTGTCTTTTCATTTTCAATTGACTTCTTCTGCGTCCTCCGAATAGGTGAATCAATTATTTATTTAGTGCTTTGACAGTCTTTCACCATCATACATGTTTAGGTTATGCTTTGCATAGCTTTCTGAGACGTTCAGATTTTTGATAACCCAACCCAGCTTTTAAGAAAGGGTGATAAACCTTGTTTGGTTTTTTCCCAAGCATATGAATTGTTTGAATCGATTATCCCATCTTGTAACCCGATCATGAGAACTGAGTTTTTCTTTAAGATCCACAATATCTTCAAGTTATTTATTTTCTCTTGCTTTAAAAGCCTTTTTAGATAACTCAGTTTCATATTGTATTTTGACAGTCGTATTTTCGAGTTGAAAAAAATTCATTTTGAATCTTATCTTTTTCTTTTATAAGATTATCAATTTTGTCTTTGTCAACACATATTTCTTGTTCCAACTCTTCATATGCTTCTTGTAATATTTAAGAGATGTATCTTGGTTTTTTATCTCTAAGTGTTTTACCCGTTCTCTTTCTGAGTCTCAGAGTTCTTTTTATATAGCAAATGCATTTTGGCTTGTTTAGTTTCAATATTCCTCTACGTATTGATTTTTTGGCTTCTTCTTGAACATTGTATATCAGAGAATCGAGAGCAACAGATTGATTATGGGCATTTGAATCATGTTCATCTATTCCACCATTATTATCTACATAAGGATCATTAAATATGATACTAGAATCAATTTATCATCCATCCGATTGGTTCCATAACAGTTTGTTGGTGTTCGTTCCAAATATGATTTTGTTATGTTCCTATGAACAATTTTAATACGCATTCCTGACTTAGGGTCTCGATTTGTGAATCTTTGTACCCTCATGATTTACGTCTAGCATCTGTTTGTTTGCTTCAGCATCAGCTTTGTTTCCTGGTGGTTGAATACATGCAATCATGATTACTGCTGCATTTAGCTCTTCTAATGTATCATCTCCATAAGCATTGTCTAGCATGAAATCATTTTCTTCTTCATTAAGGTTGCCTCCAGCTTCATCTTTCATCGCCTGCAACATTTGTTCCTTGAAATACTTTGGATCACAAACTCTAGGTTATGGAAAATCACGAGCATAGTGGCCTTTTGCATTGCAGTTGTAGCATTGAACATTTAGCTTTTCCGGATTTGACTCAGTCCGTGGAACCCACTGAATAATCTAATCATTTGCTTCAATCTGCTGAACCATCCCATTTCTTACAATAGCTATTTGATTTTTGTTTGGTCTCCCTGCGTTCCTGTTACCATTCCCAGCATAGCCAACATTCTTGCTTTGTATGTCAACCCTACGATCCTGTATCACTTCTTGATTCCTTATATTTGATGAAGTACAAAGACGATTATTGGTAGGAGTAGAATAATGTTGAGTGATTGCTCTTTCTAATAAAATCATTGTAGTTGTTAGCTTGTCTTCTTGAGTATTCCCTTGTATCTCCCCTTGATAATCTTCTTCTTAATCAATGACTGATAAAGAATGAGTGACATAGTATGGATGTGGTGAATGAGAATGTGAAGGACTTGCATGAGAATGCAAATAGTGAACATTTGAATGAGCTACTAAGGCTACTGGATCATGATTCCTTGCAACATTCTTTTCACTTGAGGCATTGACATATGGTTCATATTGACTCAGAGTATCAAACAAGTGATCAAATTCAGTTTCCTTGATATTAGCATTCTGACGAGTCATGGTCAAGTATTTGCTCCATGATATGTGTTTATTCACATATCATTTTTCTTTACTAAAATAAGGTGAAATAACCAAAAATACATAGAAAATGCATTGTATATGTGTATTTTATGATTTGTATTATGCAGGTATGTAGGATATTGGAAATCATAACACAATCGAATGACTAGTGGATTAGCCAAGTTCTAGAGAGAAAGTGAGAAAGAACTTTCTAGTGAGAGAAAGTGAACTTGTATTATGTAAATGACCAACCCACCTCTTCCATGGCATGGAAGAGGCTTTTATAGTAACAACTAAAACCGGCCTAAGGCCTTGGTAAAGGGCTAACACGTTGGGTTTAATACCCAGCCCATTACCGAACATTATACATTAACTACTTAACTACGAGCAACAATAAACGGTAAAATACATGGGGTGACTGAGTCTTTTTCTAATATCTAACAATCTCCCCCTAAGGGAGGTCACCCCAAAAAATACTAAATTAAGCTCTGTAATGTTGATCTTGTGTTCAACTCGTAGTCTTTGATTCTTTATGCATTGATTTCTTTGTACATAATGTAGTGATCTATGAGCTTAGTTCCTTTGACTTGTGTGATCTTTGAGTTTTCATTGAGATCATCAGCCACAATAAATCTTTTAATCATCCTTGTTGTGGTATTGCCTTCATGTAATGTTGTGACCTTCAGACCGGCATGCTCACGCTTTTATGGATCATGATAGTACGCATTAGAGTTGCGGAAGCTGTGTTGTAGGTCTTTTAGTTATCATGATGTCTTTGATTAGAAATATGAAGTGTGAGCATGGGGTTGTGAATTGACATGTCTCTTGCCATCAGCTGCTAGCGTCTAGATTTCCTGCAAGTATATGTTAGTAATGAACAAACGAAAGTGTCTTTGTTTACTTTCGTTGAATAAGGTTGCAAGAACCACGGTTCCCTGTTAATCAGTATAAATACTGCATGTGATTAGGTAGAATTCCGAAGAATCTCCTTGACAGGGTTTCGCAGCTGCGCTAGCCGTTCTCAAACCGGAGCGTCTCAAAGTAGACAAAGCACAGAGTGAGTGAACCAGTGAATTAAAACTCCACTAATTAATGAAAAACTGATTTAAAAATCAATCGTGTGTCACTCAGAAAAGAGTTTTTGTAACACATCGACGGTTTTGTATCATAAAATCAAATTTCATCAGAAACACATTTGTTTTGAAGGATATACATAGCCAATGTGCTCGAAAATCAGTTGTTGAGCACATCGAAAGGTTTTTCAAAAAACTATTCGTCAATTCACTGCCTGGAACAAGTTTAATTCATAAAGAATCACACCATCGTTGCTTTCCATTTGTCACAAGTTTGATCCATAGTAGATCTCACATGTCACCTACCAAGGGCTTTTTTGATGTTGGCTCTAGAAGGATTTCCATCTTCATTGTGAGTACTTTCGTATCACTCGGATGTTCTGGCAATACCTCGAGGATAATGCGTAGGACTCTTAGAATCTTTACTTGTTGTCACAGTGTGTGATGAACAAGCATAGTTTGTATTAGTGTCCTAACGAGATTTATGGATGATCTCATGGCTCTAGACTCAATCGTGCACATTTGGTTTTTAGTAGTCGGAGGCTGGAGCAGAGTGCCACCTTTTCAATATCGTCTAACTCGGAGTGAGATAGATGATAGAAATGTGTTGATCTCTGTGAGAAATGAAACAAGAATCCTTTGAGGGATCTTGAGTGGTTAGGAAGGGTTGTGCAGCGTATCACTGGGTCCATGATACTTGTCTTTAATGTCAGCAATCAACCATGTGATTCTGATAGCATATGTAGTGACCCGGTTTTTGCCTAATGTCAAAGGATGAATGCTTTATTTTCACCCTTTATCTTAACATTTCTTTTTAATTCTTCAACCCCTTCAGTGCTTACCGAGACTTCATTACTAGTACCTTGTTGGGTGTGTTCCAGTACTAGCTCCATCTCAGTCCGCACTATTCCCTTATTCTTACATTACTCCTTTTGTAATCATACCTAAGGACTTCTATACTAACTAGTGGATTGTCCCTGTATAGATCCCTTCGGCTCTGGCAGGATCATGGGAACATATACCTAACCTTACCATCCTTATAACTCTGATAAAGTAAGTACATGGTCGGTCTTTTAGTATAGTTCACTTCGCCATAAAATTAATTAAAAAATCAACCAAGATACTTGTGATATAGATATCAAAGCAATTGTACCTTGATTGTTTTGATTATTTTAGAAACGCTGCCCCTCAACAAGTGTGTCGGTAATCAAAATTGTTTGGCACAAGGAGGGAGGATACTTGCTTGAGTCTTAATAGAATACATTTTTATCAGATTTAATATTTAAATCACATTCTCTCCCCTGATCAAAAATCTCAAACCCTTTGAGATTTAGGATCTTAATTGATTTAAATATGTTAGAAAATTTTTGGAGAAAATGTGGTCTGATTAAATACAAACCGATATTGGAACCTATATATGCCCCCCCTTAATTGATGAGGGATTCTGTTAGTGTCAGTTATGATGATTTTATAAATGATTTAGAGTTTAACAAGAAACTCATGAAAAAGTCATAAACTGACACATAACACTGATAACTACACAACTAAATAATGTACAAAGTCTATAATATAAAACACATGATATTGACCTTTTAATTAGAATGACGATATCATTCCGTTCTCTAAAGAAGTCTGTAGTCAATATCATGAACACGTCCACCAACAAAGCATTCCAGATTCCGGTAGATCTTTCTCGTCTTCAATCGCCTTTCAATTGCCGCTATGAACTCTTTGCTCCTTGTCACATCCTTTTCAGTCTAGAATTGTGTATTCATACCCGGATTTAGCCGCTTGACCTTGAATTCCTTGACTCTGTAATCAAGTGCTTCTAGAATACGTGTCAACGTCCCATCACTGAACTTGTATATTCAGAGTTTTTATTCCTTGAATTCCTTTAGCATGTTCAGAGGGTTCAGTGGGCATAGGAGTATGTCTTTGAAAGATGAATTGATCTGGTTTAGGAGTCTGTAGGGTGAGAAGATCGTGAGCAGCTTGTTCTTCAGCAACCTTATCTTTTCCCTTTCCTTGTACCTCTAGAAGCGGTTGAATTCTTCCAGAGTCAGGTTCCCTAATCACCACCAGGCGAGTTGGTCCATGAGTTCATTCCCCTTGTTCCTTTAGACTTAGCTGCATAGCCCGTTAAAGGTTTGCCTCTTCATCATCATGGGCGGGTTCCTTTTCTGGAACACCTTCATCTATAACCTTATCAACCAACTGAAGAGAGCTCTTAGGCATGTGCTTCTTAGTTACCTTACCCGCTTTGGTTCGTTTGGCGGGAGATGGTGCATCAGTTGATTCCATTGCCAGTTTATGCTTTTTACCTTGGTCTTTCTTAGAGGATTCAGTTAGTGTCAGTGTTGGTTTGGGTGGTTGAGATGACGCTGGCTCGAGAGACTTGTCATCTGCCTTATCGTGTTCTTTATTTAGATAACGTTGATATTCTGTGACATGCTCTAGATAACTGTTGTAGTATGGTGCGCTTTTAAGAGCGTCGGTAAGAAAAGCATCAGGTATCGGCATACCAAATATCTCCCTGCCATCCTTTCCAACATACCTGAGGGTGTTCAAAATGTTTTCCTCATGTGAGTAGTGAAGAGCCAAACCAGGTCTTGGGTGTATGTTGTGCTTTGATCTCCAACTGGATTCGTCCAGTTAACCTGAGTTGTGAGCATCTTGTGACACTCCTCTATTTGGAACTAAAGGTGAATGACATCTGGGTAGAATGCTTTAACAACTTCATAAGCCAACCCTTCGAAATCTGCTTGCGTAAGCATGGTTTTGTTTACCTTTTGGCAGTACCAGTTCATGAAGGTTGTCATATCTCCAATCTTTGCAAGCAACGAGTTCTTAGCTGGGGGCTCATAGGTTGCGGCCAACGCAGAAGCCCAGTTGTTCACAACATTTGACTTGTTGGAAGAAGGAATAGTCCAGGCAGGTTCAGGAGTCAATGGTATTTCCTTTTCAGGTAGGGTTTTCCACCAGTCTTTTCTCGAGTTAGCTTTTGGTTGGTGATCATTCTCGAAGTCTTCATCATCAGACAAATGTACCTGCTCTTCGGGAATGGAATCATCCTGCATCAGATAGTCAATTGGAGATAACTCTTGAGCCCCAAGGATGTCAGCTAACTCATATTGAGTGTCAGATGTCGTCCAAGCTATAAATTATAAAGCTGAGGCTGCAGGCTTGGACGAGCTTGGAGCCTTACTACCTTGTAGCTGATCAGATGCTGATGCACCAGTAGATGGAAGAGGGGGAGGTGGTGGTAGCTGAGAGGATCTTGATGCACCTAAAGTACCTGGAGCTCTAGATGAACTTGCTGGAGGAGGTAGAGGTGGTGGCGGAGAAGGTGGAGACCCAGAAGGAGTTCTTGGAGCTGCACGCTTCTTTCTTTTCTTCTTGCGAGCTTCCTCCTAATCAGCTAAACGTTGATTTAAATAGTCTATCTCCACTAACTTCTACAGAGCTTCATACAAGTCATTGTGAACTTCATGAGTCTTGTAGGTGTTGTATTCAAATATCCGTTGTTGAAGAATTTCCTTCATATCAACGGTGGGCAGATCCCTGAAGCGAGCTCGAAATGGAGCTTGCATTGCCCAGTTAACTGGATCCGTGACTATCTCATCAATAGCTTTGCTCACTTGGTGGGGAATATTGAGATTCTCTAATTTGTACAGCCTGGACCCATGTTTATCCAACCTTTCCTCCAGGGCCAAGTTGTTTTGTAATAGATCCGCGATATGTTGTTGAAGCTCACCAATATGACGAACTAGGATCGGATCTGTGGTGCTTTGAAGTGGTGGTGGTGGAAGAGTTGTTGTTGTTGTGATTGTTAAGGTTGTTGCTATTGGTGTTAGGAGTGGAGAGTCAGATTGTGACTTCGTGAGATCAATAACCGGAGTGGTCATTGGAGGAACTGAGGAGGTGTCTTGATGAATGGTAACCGAAACCATTGACTGAACCTCTGCTTCAGCATTGGTTTTCCCTGGTTCTTCTTCATGTGTCTTTTCCATGAAAAACTGATCAGTGAAGCTGAGATCTTTATCAAGGTTTTGAAGAGAGGACAAGGTTCCAGTGGAGCTAGCAGGTTCTTTAAGAATCACATGATCTTCAGTTAGCAGTTTGAGGTTTTCCTGAACATTTAGGTAAGCAGTTGCTGTAAACTCCTCATCCATTTGCTCAGGTTTTTGTTGAGTTGAAGCATCAGTAGTCTCTATGTCCAGGTGTTCAAGGTTTGGTCCAACATGAACCATATGACTTGGTTGTGGTTGGGACTCTGCAGCATCACCAAGGTTTGATCCAGCCTGGCCTTCGTCTTGTTCACCACGGTTTGGTCCAGCCTGGCCTTCATCTTGATCTCCAGCTTTAATCACAGGCACTTCCTCCTCTGACTGCGTTTCACTATCAGTGAGAGCAAGTTTCGCATCTAAGGAGGGAGAGTCAGCATGTTCAGAGGGTTCAGTAGGCATGGGAGTACGTCTCTGAAAGATGAATTGATCTGTTGGGTTCTTTCGTTTAGGAGTCTGTATGGTGAGAAGATCGTGAGCAGCTTGTTCTTCAGCGACCTTCTTTTTTCCCTTTCCTTGTACCTCTAGAAGCGGTTGAATTCTTCCAGAGTCAGGTTCCCTAATCACCACTGGGCGAGCTAGTCCCTGAGTTCGTTCCCCTTGTTCCTTTAGACTTAGCTCCAGAGCCTGTTGAAGGTTTGCCTCTTCATCATCATGGGCGGGTTCCTTTTCTGGAACACCTTCATCTAAAACCTCATCAACCAACTGTAGAGAGCTCTTAGGCATGCGCTTCTTAGTTACCTTAACCTCTCTGGAATGTTTGGCGGGAGATGGAGCAATCAATGATTCATACTAGTTTAACGATTTACCTTGGCTTCTGGAGGTACAGGAGGTGTATGTGTTGGTTTGGGTGGTTGAGATGATGCTGGCTTAGGAGACTTGTCATCTGCCTTATCGTGTTCTTCATTCAGATAAAGTTGATATTCTATGACATGCTCCAAATAACTGCTATAGTATGGTGCGTTTTTAATAGACTCAGTGAGAAGAGCATCAGGTATCGGCATACCAAATATCTCCCTGCCATCCTTTCCAACATACCTAAGGTTGTTCAGAGTGTATTCCTCATGTGAGTAGTGAAGAGCCGAACTAGGTCTTGGGTGTATGTTGTGCTTGTTTTTCAGGCGATGGATGATTAGTTTGGTGAACCTGACGTTTGGAATAAGCAGATGAGCGATATTCTTATTTCCATGAGAAGCTGTAGCAAGGTTCTTCCTGTTAGTAAGGAAGTTTGTATGGATTGAACAAACTCTTCCCAAATCCTTTCAGCATAGTCGATGTTAGAGCGATGAATGATACCCCAAAGAATCTGAAGCACGGGGTATCTTGGCCTGTCATATCCAGCAGTTTTTCCTGTAAGACACATGTTGATCATAGACAAAATGGATCTCCATGGTTGATAGAGGGCATTGGCAGACATTGCTGACACGTTCCTGAGGGTACTGGGGTATCCCAAAGTGTTGACATACTCGATAACAGCATCACTTGAAGGCGGAGCCACAAAAGGATTATTGTCATTAGGTGGAGTAATATTGAGTGCATCTCTGAGAATGTCTTTGTGAATGTTGAACCATTGCTCATCTAACTGACAGTTGTACAACCCAGTCGATAAGTTAAAACGCATGGTGTCCTAAAACTGCTGAATGTAGATAGCCGGAATCATAAAGGATGCTGTGAAGGCCCTGAAGAAATTGGTGTTTTTCAGCATGTCCATAACAATCGGGAAGATATGATTTCTCTGAGACTTTAGTACATCCAGTACGTAGTTACTCTTGCCAATGGGCACCCACTTATTTACCGGCAGTATTTGATCATCCGTTCTGATCGGTGGTGCGACATCAGGAGCTTGTTCAACAGGAGCATCATTTGCAGGAATGTTCATGTCAGCCATAGTATCTGCACAAGTAGATCCAACAGCAGGACATACATACAGATATATGATGTTAGATGGGAGCAATTGCTCAAAGGGATGTCAACTTTGGAATAAGTTGACCCAAAGATATTTGATAGATTGCTAAACCAATCAAATGACAACTTGTTAACTGATTCAAAGAATGATCCTCAACTCGCTACAACTAACTCGCTAAATCATAATATTATAAGCTCTTAACTCGCTACAAAATTGGAAAAAATAGAAATAGAGGGTTAATTATTATAATAAATAAAATTTTCTTTAACTCGCTGAAGTAGCGAGTTACCTGCACACAATTAAATAATAAAGAATATTCAACTCGCCACTGACAACTCGCTATGAATATTCTTATTAAAATACTTAACTCGCTAGGAAATTTAAAAAATTCGAAATAGCGGGTTGCATATTTTAAAATAAGTGAGAAATTTCCTCAACACGCTACGGAGTAACGAGTTGCCTGTTCAAAGTAATATTATAATTCTAACTCGCTACTATAATTTTCAACTCGCTACTAAGAAATATCCTAACTCGCTACTTGGCTCGCAATCAATTCGCTAAGACTTAAAGTTATGCAAACTAGCAAAGGGGTTCAATAAAGTACAAGGTAATCACTTAGACAACATTCTTAAACACATAGCAACAATCAGAAACAACAACCAACAATAAACAACGAATTTTGACTAACACAAGTCAACTATTGTCACAAAAATCATCAAGATCCCAAAATGATGAAAGTAGGTACATTTAAAACACAAACGAGGCATCATTTATCCTTCTAACCTACCCAGCCAAACACCATATCATTCCAAACATTAACAAAGATTTAGATGATGACTAAAGGCGAAATCATTGATTTTGGGCGATTTAGTGTGATTTAGGCTACCATGTTTTTGACTAACGATAATTACAAGATATAGAACGAAAAGCAACAGGTACCTTAATAAGATAAGCCACAGAAATCGCAAATCAAAGAAGAGCTCAACCTAGCGAGTTACGTGAAACTTTTTACCATTTGGCAGTTTTGGTCCCTACACTTTCAAAGTCCATTACATTGTGGTTTAATGTATTAATAAGGTTCATATAAGTTTTAGATTTGGCACACATGGTACTTGTAATTTTATAAGCCTTGGAAACATTTAGCAAATTGCACATAAGTCCCCGTACTCACAAATTATTGACAAATTTGGCCCTTTGAGTTAAAATAAATTTAACTCCCCTTCAATTTGTAAACCCGATCATTACAAAAACCATTTACCAATTAATTATTTGATGAATTAAAATGCCCTTAATTGTCATAATATGAAAATTTTACACTCCCCCTCAATCAATGACCCATTTTCTATTGAAAGAGCTGTAATCGTTGATTGAGTGACAAATTTTGAGAAATTCAAGTCTGATTGATTTTCAAACAATATTTTCCACCATAGGGAACACAAATAATTTTCTGAAGAATCGTAGACGAAAAATCATTTGGTTAAAGAAAGAAGACTTCTCTTCTATATCAAGAAATAATGCACTGAAACGTACATTAAGTCGGAGTTGCATGGATATAAAGTAATCCATGCCCGGGAGAACTTAATCACCCATTGTCAGGAACAACCGTCTTTTTGGCAACATGCTTTCCTCATGTATAAAAACGGGTTGCAACCTGAAATAACTGCAAGCCATAAAGACATGTTTTGAAAAATTTAAACTTCTGTTCGAGCTTCATTTAAAGATCCGTGTCATTATTGAATGACATTTCTAGGACCGTAAATGTTATCGATAAACAGAAGACATGTCTTGAAAAACTATTTTTGTTATTTTTTATTTTTGATTTTATTTGAGTTTTTATTTTTTATTTTCTTTTAGATTTAAGCTATATACATCTTTAAAAAAAAAAAATGAGTAGGATATGGGAGGACCACCTTTACTCCTCTCACCTACCAGAAGACGTTAAGGGTTTCCGGAGAACATATACTCTTCATACCAAGTCGCGAGAGTAGAAATTCGAACCGCTCACTTGGTAATGCTTTGGTGAATATGTTCGCGAGCTGATAATCCGTCATCACGAAGTACAATTCAACCACGCCTTTCTCAACTTGCTCTCGTATAAAATGGTGTCGTATGTCAATGTGCTTAGATTGGGAGTGCTGGACATTATTGCAGCAAAGAGCAATGGCACTGCGATTGTCACAATACAAGGGGAATCTTATTTAAGGCAAAGTCGTAGTCTGTGAGCTGTGATCTCATCCAAAGTATCTGAGCACAACATCCAGACATGGCAATGTATTTAGCCTCTGTAGTTGAGATCGCAGTGCTCTTCTGTTTCTTTGATGACCAGTTGACTAATTTATCTCCAAGGAACTGAGCGCTTCCTGACGTACTTCTTCATATGTCTTAATGACCTGCATAGTCCGCATCTGCATAGGCCGTTAGTGCCATAGCGGTGTCTTTTGGATTCCAAAGAGCCCAATTAATAGTTCCCTTGAGATACCGCAATACCTGTTTAAGTGCTTCAAAGTGAGTTTTGGTAGGCAAAGCCTGATACCTAGCACACATGCATACAACGAATACAAGGTCGGGTCTGCTGGAAGTGAGTTACATTAGAGAGCCGACCATACTACGAAATCGAGTATGATCAACTAGAATCCCTAAGGGGTCCTCATCCAGTTTAATTCAATCCACCATGGGTGTATCAACAGGGTCACATGAATCCATCCCAAATTTCTTTAATATTTTAAGAGCAAATTTTGATTGATTAATAAAAATGCCTCTGGGATTTTGAGAAACTTGTAAACCTAGGAAAAAAGACATTGTCCCCCAACATTGACATTTGAAATTTAGAACTCATCTCATTGCAAAATATGTCACACGCTTTAGGGTCGGTCAAGGCAAATATGATATCATCTACATATATTTGAACAAGAAGAATATGTTTTCCTATTTTTCGGGTGAATAATGTCGGATCTACTACAGCCCTTTGGAAAAATTGTTTCCAGAAGAATCAATACAATGTTTCCCATACCCACTCCCGGTGAGCTTGCAAAACCGTACAAAGGCCTTCTTCAACAAATAAACATGTGTCGGATGGTCTGGATGAACGAAACCCTCTGGTTGACTAACATAGATTTCTTCTTTCAACTCGCCATTAAGGAATGCTGTCTTGACATCCATTTGATAGATGGTCATGTTTTTACTGGCGGCATTAGCGATGAAGATACGAATAGCCTTGATACGTGCAACCGGTGCAAATGATTCCTTGAAATCAATACCCTCCTTTTGTTGATATCCCTTAGCTACCAACCTAGCCTTGTTCTTCAGAACATCACCGTACTCATCAAGTTTAACTTTGTAAATCCACTTGAGAGTAATAATCATGACATAGTCTGGATAAGGTACTAATTCCCATACTTGAAGTCAATCAAATTCATAAATCTCATCTTGCACAGCTTGAAACCAGCAATCTTCAGTTATTGCAGATTTAAAGTTCTTTAGTTCGACTTTTGACAGTACAGAGTTATACAAGCACCACAAGGCATCGGTTGCCAGTTGTTTTCTGGTGGATACCAGCCGAGAGGGATTGCCAATAATATTATCCAGTGGGTGATCTTTGCTCTATTTCCCGAGATGATGAAGTGTTTGAGAGACAAAAGGAGATTCTGCTAAACTAAGATCCTCGAATGATGATGCTTCAGAACTAGGTTCCGGTGCAAACACATTTACGAAGGGACCATTATCAACGGGAGGATAAGGATTGTCTTCCCTGATAGTAGATTTAGCTGCAATGTCTTGATTTAAACATGGAGATTGTAATGCCAAAGATGACGGTGAATGACTTGGAGAAGGTACATCATGATCAATGGTGGTAGATGAAGGTGTAACAACTGAATTGACCAGAACTGGAACTGCTAAAGCAGGGGAAACCAGTCTTTCAACACGAGGAAGTTCCAGGTATTCGTCGAACATTGGTTGGAATAAAATCTCCAGTTCTTTAATTGTAGGAGGTACATAAGGTACTGCAGGAACCAGATTTGATACGAGCCTTGAACTTATCTGTCCAGGTATCATAAAAGTAGGAGCGGGTCCTATACTAAGTTGCACATAAGCCATTTGGTCAGTCAGCTCATGGAATTGAACGTGAATAGTTTCTATAATTCGTTGGGTTCTTTTGTTGTAAATTATATACCCTTTCCTGCTAGGTGCATAACCAACGAATATTCCAATATCAGTTGTTGGTTGTAATTTTCCAAGATCTTCGCTATCATTCGTAGGGTAACAAAGAGCACCAAAGACACGAAAAAAGGTAAGATCAGGCTTCTTATCATGCACCAGCTCATATGGGGTTTTGTTATGGAGAGTGTAAATAAGAGATCAGTTTTGGATGTAACAAGCAGGAGCCACAGCTTCTGCCCATAGAAACATCAGAGCCTTGGAAAATATCAGCATTATCCTAATGGCCTCTACAAGAGTGAGGTTCCGTCTTTCGACAACGCTGTTCTGCTATGGAGTCCTTGGAACTGTCTTTTGGTGAAAAATGCTGACACGTTCATAATATGCAGTCAAGTCTTTATTGACAAATTATGTGCCATTATCAGTACGGATGTATCTAATAGTTTTGTTGAGACCGACTTGTATTTGCTTCAGAAATTTGATGACGACCTCTAGGATTTCATCTTTCGATCTCAAAAACTTAACCCAAGTAATTCGAGAATAATCATCAATGATGACTAATATGTATTTCTTCCCATTAATTGTTTGCACTCGCATCGGTCCACATAAATCCATATGAAGGGTATTAAGAACTTCCAAGTTGGTGTTAATAGTTTTGGGTTTGTGGGTATGCTTTTTGCTCTTTCCTAGTTGACATGCAGAGCAAAGATGATCTTTCTCAAACTTCAATCTAGGTAGACCTCTGACTAAGTCCTTTCTCGCTTAATGGTACCGAAGTTCAAGTGGTTTAAATGACGATGCCATAACCATGATTTATTCTTAGAGGCCTTAGACAACAGGCAAATATGAGAGGACTTTATCATGTCTACAACCGAGATAGTATACAAATTAGAACCGCGAGAACCTTTAACTAATTCAACACCATCCGTATTTCGAACATAACATGAATGTTTCCTGAATGCAACTTCCAGATCAGAGTCGCAAAATTGTCTGACAGAGAACAAATTATGTCCTAGTCCTTCCACATAGTATACCCTAGAGATTACACTGTCACCAATCACATAATCTTCATAACCCATAATAGCACCAAAGTGGTCATTCCCGAATCTAACTGTCCCTATGAATTTTTCACGAAATTCCTAAGCCGTGAGCGATCCCCCGTCATATGTTTTGAGCAGCCTGAATCCAAATACCAAAGGACGATCAGTATGACCTGCATTTGAAAACAGATGAAGATGGAGAGTTTGGAAAGTTGGATCCCCAATTTTGGTTGGGTTCCTGTTGGTTAGCACAAGTGATGGCTTGATTCTCGGTTTGCTTAGCGGATACTACTTTGAGCTTAGTGAGCCTAGTTAAAGGGCACTATTATCCTAAAGTGAATATTATGCCTGTAGGTCTCCATTGATGACCAACAATGGTAAGCACTTTGCCTGTGGGTTTCCATACTTGCCTAACTTGCTTAAGTTTCCAAACTTGCTTAACTTTGCGTACAACATTATGAATATTATGAATAGAGGGGGATCCCATAACAGATTGCAAATAGTCAACCACACACACATCATGATTTGCAGAAATAAACATTTGTTACATGTTTGGAAAACATAATCAGAATTCGAATTAATGACAGTACGCTTAGAGCTACTACTAGAATCAACATGATTTGTAGTTCTTAAATTAGACTTATTTGTCCTAGGGTGTTCTTCTACTTTCTTCTTGTTAACACCTTTAGCTAGCGAGATCCTATTTTTCTTGGTATTGCTCCTAGGCTGTCATCCGCTAACATTGGTGCAACAATTTACTCCTGTAGAAGGGGGCACATGGACATTAGTCTTCTAAGTGTTCAGTTGCTCTACATGTTTATGTGTGTTACTATTTGACGTGTCACATTGTTCATCAAAAGTAACTTGCCTTTTCCTAATTAAAGTGGTAGGAGCATGCTTTTTATCTCGTTGGTTAAAGGCTTTCGGACAAGTGCCAATCACATATTCTAAGAGTTCCTAAGAGTGTTTAGTGTAACGGCAAGCAGAGACAATAGATCTATCTAAGGGTCTTTTACCCTTAGCTTCCTTTACTATTTCGCGAAGGGTTTCTACACTTTCTTTAAGATGTTTGAGATAATGTAGATGAACTTCCCTGTTGTTTCTATTATGAGGGGGAATTGGTTCAACATCTATAGCATACCTACTGGGTGCAAGAACTCTTGGTTTGACAGACTCCATAGTGTTGCATTTCAGATTTTCATGAATTTAGGCTTTCAGATTCTCATTTTCATTTAGCAAGGCCGTTGTCTGTTCTATATGCTTAGCACGTGTGATCTTGATAGAATCGTACAATTCCTTGTAATGTTGTTTAACTTTTTCATTCTCTGCCCTAAAAAGCTCATTTTATTCTTGAAGAACGATGACTTTTTCAGTTAATTGAGTGATCTGAAAATCTAAGATCCTGAAATCAAGAGTACGGTCTACTTCACTACGAGTCTCTTTCAATTGAGAGATTTGCGTTCTCAATTTTTTGATTGCGTTGTCCTTTCCTTGAATGAAAGCTTTCATTTTTTTGATTACAAAAACTGAGTCAAAATAAGGAGTGTTGTGAGCTGGTGGAGATAGGTTGTTTCTAAAACTTTCTTTAAGGTTTTGATACTTAAACTCTAAATGTAAGTGATTAACCTCAAGATAGGAAAAACGTTTTACTAATTCAGTATGATTATCTTTTTTAACCTTATCTCGTAATTTAGAAAGCTCTGCTTTAAGTTCCAGACAACGTGTTTGAACAATGGTGTGGGCTTCATCATTTCATTAATTAAGATACTATAATGCTCAGAAATCGTTACTATATAAAACACTTCTTTGGGAAAAGCATTAAAACCAATTAAATTATCATTTGTAATAAGAATATTTTTCCGCTCAATCTCATCATGCTTCCAATTTACAACATTTTGGTCAACTTCAGCTTCCAACTCCTTAAAAATGTCTTTCATTTCTTAAATATCTTTAGTTAAAGCCTTTTGGATTCCCTCAAAATGTTCTTTAAGTGCTTTGAAAAATGGAATGACCTCGGTGAGGTAACATTCCTTAGTTTGTTCAAAACCTCTTTCCCCTTCAGTGAGCCCCGTTGGTGTAATTCTCTTTTTACAGGTTTTTTTAAATTCTAAAAAAGTTGTATAAGTGCAAAAATATTAATTTTCACTTGACTTTTTGTTTGAAGCACCCTAGGGACAAGCGTTGCAGGTGTATTTGGAGGATACACCGTCAACGCTTTGATTGGTCTTGAGGCGGTGGTCTGCTTTTTGAGAGCTTCTTATTTCATCTTGATGAGATCTTGAGACCAAAATATTTGCTCAGGGGTCAATTGCTTCTGTGGTGTGAAGGTCGCTAAATAATTCTCTTTCGAGTAATCAGGTGGTGTAATCTTGACCTTATTAGTCACACACTCAGGGTCTTTCATTTTCCTCCTAGTGATTTCAGCTATCTCTAGGGTATCGTTTGTGTTATGCACTAAAGCCGAGACATGATTGTTTTTGATAATTTCATAACCATTATATAGAGCAGGCTGAACTTGCTTTGAACGAGTGAGGCATAAAGGGTTCTTGTAGCCAATAGCTACCTTATTATGTTCATTATAATAGGGCTTTGGTTTACACAACACGTGAACTATTTGAAGAGATTGGTCTTGTTTGTATAATTTATCCTCGACCTTTTCTTTTAAAGCTTTCATGTCCAAATAATTCGTCAAGGTATTTATTTCTTTCCTGTTTAAAAAAAAATAACCTTTTTCAAAGACGTAACTTCTTCTACCATTGAATTGTTATGGTTGATGGTAGAAGCAAGTTGCATTTTTAAAGAATGAAGTTCCTTTTTTAATTTTTCTTTCTTAATATTACGGTCAGTGATAACTATTCTTAATTGTTCATCAATCTTTTGTTCTCTTTTTGTTAATTCAAACCTGGCCCGTCTTTCATACAGTTCAACTTGTTCCTTATATGTTGCAAGTTCAGCAGTTAATGAATTATCAACTACTGTGTTTCATGTTGTGTCAGAGACAGATTGGGCATGTACTTCATGCATATCATTAAATATCATCATGTATGCATCATTTGGAATAGAAGATACATTACTTTGTACAACTGGGACTGTGTTGTCCTTTACATAATGATCATACAGAATCATATTACTATCACTCATATAATTAGCATGTGAATCACTAACGTAGTTTGGTTGTACATCATCATGCATCTTGTGTTCTTCATGATGTTCACAAATAGCATCTTGATAGTGATCATGGTCGTGTATCTCAGAAAGAATGTCTGAATCATAAGACGGACCAGCTTCATCATAAACAAGATCTGCGGATGACAGATTAGGCATGACATGTAACGTACTGTGGTGAGCCTCATCTAACATCAGAATCAAAAGCATCACAGTCATCAGCTTGAAACACATTATCCACATTGAGTGCTAAGTCCTGAACAGGTTGCTCATCCACATCTTCATCAATGACGTTGTCTTATCCACCCTGCATAAACTATAAACTGATCTTCATCACAATGCACCTCGTTCTCTGAGCTTGCATCAGCTAATCTTGTCTTTGAAGTATTTTCTGGAGTTATATGGTCGTTTGGATTGAGTGCAGTTCCTTGACTATGAGGCTATACGTTGCAGTTGTAGCACTTAACCACCTTGCTTGTCCTGGTTTAGTATTCATAACTATTGTTTGTGCTCCCCCATAACTAGTTGCACCTGCACCCCGTGCATTGTTCTCCTGTCCTCTATTCTGTCAACCTAGAACATTCTGAACAACAACCCTGTCGTCTTGAACTGTGGCTTGATTCCTTAGGTTAGATGAAGTTCTAAGTTGATTATTTGTTTGAGGAAGGTACGTTTTGTATGATTGGGTGAGTAGGGCAAGTGTGTTGGTTAAATTCTCAATTAAGTTGTCCGATGGAGAGAGTCCCAAATCAAGTTGAGTATTGTCAGCAAAGTGTAGTGGAACATATGTAGATGGTAGAGTTATAGATGATTGTGAATAGTACTATTGGTGTGAGACATTGGACATCAAAGCAAGAGGATCCACAGTGTGTTGAGTAAATCGATCCAACATCATTTTGTTTCTAATGGCATGTGCTGTGATGGGGGTGACTCGGGTTGCTTCAGATAAGCATACAAATGATCGTAGTTGGAGTCCCTCAATCCTCTATTTAGTTTCACTGCTGTTACAAATCGACCCCATTCAGGCAACATGTTGTTCATAAACTTTGAGTTCAGCTGCATTATGGACATGGTCATCTTGATGTTCCGCATGTCATTGATGAGTTTGGAAAAACCAGACATAGTAGTCATGAATGGTTTCTCCTTTGTTCTGACGGAAGTGTTCAAAGTCATCATACAATTGTGATTCTCGGTCTTCTTTGGTTAATTCTGAACCTTCCAGGAGCATCTTCACATTGTCCCATATGTCCATTGCATCAGTGTGATGATTGATAAGAGATTAGATATCTTTTGGCAACCCTTGAAGTAGGATGTTTGTTGCCCGAATGTCAGCGTTGTACCTTTCCTTATCTTCTGGTGAGAGATCATAATAGACTCGAGGTCGTTCTGGACCTAGATGTAGGGCACCTTTAGTACCTTCAGCAAGTGTTTCCCGAAAAGTTCCCAACTGAAATGGTCCTTCATCAATAGACTTTAGGATATTCACATCATTCTCTTTACCTCGACAATACAGACGAATGCGTTGTTGCCATAATGCAAAGTCAGTCCTATCAAGCATAGGTGGTCGGGTATCGGAACCGGCACATTGGATGTCTTCCGAAACATTAGCCATCGTAATTGATTGTGAAATGATTAAGTTGATCGAACAATGATTAGTGATTGTATGTTAAAAGTGGTGATTGATTGTATGAAATGGTGAATTGTTGTTCAAGTTTGTTAGAATTACAGGTTGAAATTAGTCAATTTGAAGAATTTAGTCCAAATGTTTAAAAATCCACAACTCGCTACCCTGTAACTTGCTAGAAGAGACTTGACAACTCGCTATTAAGAATCAAAATGGACAAAGTTCCTGTTCACAAGTCGCTAGAAAAATTGTTTCAATTAATCCTGTAACTCCGCTTGATTCAATCGTGGGAAGGGAGTTGTAGCTCGGCTATTAAGAAATGAAATGGACAGAGTTCTGTTCACAAGTCGCTAGACAACAGTCTTCAATTAACCTGTAATAGTATAAAGATCTTTAAAAACTTGTACTCACTAGTCCTCAACTCGCTACCTGCAAGAAAGGTTAACTCGCTGCCTAACTCGGAACCTACATAAAATGACAACTCGCTGACACAGTACTTTTTGACACACAGTATACTATGCTAACAACTCGCCAGTACAGTAACCTAACTCGCTAAGAAGATCTTCGAACAGTAACCTAACTCGCTGGAATGGAAAATTTGATTTTTCACCCAAAAACACCTAAAAATCACCCTTTTGAACGTTTTTGCCTGGTTTCTTTTGCACAACTTGGTACTAGAAGGCTATAGCAACTATAAAAACATGAACTTTAACATCACAAATGTCAAGATCAAAGAAAACAAAGAACAAGACTATAAACCTTCAAAAACCAAATTTTTGATCAAAATTAACCAAGAAAAACGCACACACAATCTAGCTAATCATCCCATGTGCTTTGATACCAATTGTAGGATATTGGAAATCATAACACAATCGAATGACTAGTAGATTAGCCTAGTTCTAGAGAGGGAAAGCGAGAGAGAACTTTCTAGTGAGAGAAAATAAATTTGTATTATGTAAATGATTAGCCCACCTCTTCCATGGCATGGAAGAGGCTTATATATTAACACTAAAACCGGCCATAAGGCCTTAGTAGTGGGCTTACATGTTGGGTTTAATACCCGGCCCATTACTGAATGTTATACGTTAACTACTTAACTACGAGCAACAATAAACGGTAAAATACACGGGGTGACCGAGTCTTTTTCTAATATCTAACAAATAACGTCACATTATTAGCATCATTTATCCCATCTTTATAGCTCGTTTTACATTATTATATATATGAATTGAAACTTAATTGCTTATCTTTATGAATTTTAGTTATTATCAAGCAATTGGTAAAAGATAGAGGAAAGGACGTGTTTTAGAGCATTAATGAAGAAGTTTGAGAAAGTCTACTAAATTTGAAGAATACGATGTGTCATTCTAGATAAATAATCTGTATCTCAAGACTTAGACAAACTCAAGATCATTGCCTGACTTTGACGAATATGCCGTATCCACATTAGCAGATACGCCGTATATGAAACTTTGGTCAACATTCTAAGCAAGCACGTTTTACAGCCAATACGACGTATCCAGAAGATCCAATACGCCGTATTCAGTGGCGGTTAATGAATATTCTAGAATAAAATAATCATGGAACCCACGCCAAGTAACTCCAATACGCCGTATCAGATCCCTTCAATACGGCGTATCAACCTGATTTCAGAGCCTATAAATAGAAAACCTAAAATTCGGTTTTCAATATGCAATAGAAGCTTTTAACCACCAAGTACGATTCTCAAACAATTTTAGAAGGCAAGAAGGTCCAGTAAGTGCCCCAATTCAATAGGAAAACTCTTGTAATCATTATACTCCGCTATACGCGTTCGGTTAGCGTAACGTTTTCTTTACTTTAATCGTTCGTCTATGATACTGTGTATGATTACAATGACTATAGCAAATACCTATAGGTATTAGCCATGTTGATGAAAATTTGATATTTTGATTTATTTATGTCGATTGTTTACTCTTTCGTTGCATGTTAAGTGTGTTTGTTACTTCATACCCGTTTATGTCTTGATTATGTTTTCATCTATTATTCAAATTGTAACCTCTGCCCTTTTTGTGTTTTTAATATTCTAATTTAGTTCTTCGACTATATGTCGTTTGTCAGTTATTTAGAATATTATATCGTGTAGACGGTGGTGAATTCATGAAATATGAAGCGTTTTAAGGTTTATTGTGTATAATAAGCCTTATTGGAGGATACTAATCTGCTATGTAAGTTCTGGGTGGTTGACCAATGAATTTTTTAGAAATGCCGAAAAACGAGTCCTGACACGTCTGTTAATGTCCAAATGAGTTTTTGGGAGGTCTAATATGAAAATATGTCAAGTAAATACTCTAAGTTACTGGAAAAATATTTTTAATGTGAATAAAAATGCTAAGTAACTTTGGGGAATACTTTACTGTAACACCCCCAAATTGGGTCGCAGCGGAATAAGGGTCCGGGGCGTGTTACTTCTCAGATCAACAACACAAGATATATATAGAACGACCAAAAAGTCGTTTGAAAACGATACATTGGATTTAACAAAGTAATTGTTACATAAGCTCGAAGCTTAACTTGTTCACTTGTTCAAAATACAAAGATTTTCAGCCCATAACAGATAACAAAATGAAATGCGACAAAATCTTTAATGCATGACATCCAATTCAAAACCACCAATGTATCCATCGCACCTTGTGCTTATTGATCCCCTGAAAAACATTGCTTTAAAACGTCAACAATAATGTTGGTGAATTCATAGGTTTGATAAATCATATATTGTAGGACCACAAGATCTCCCAAGTGTATGATAATGCAACAGATGCAGATATCATATAAATGTAATTACGTTGCTCTAAGCTCATGACACTGATGCTTGACATGTATGGATGCCAAATTAATGGCCGTTTGCCCGTGGTGATGTTCTAACCCGCAACATCCTATATTCGACATGGTATACGTTCGTTTCACTAGTGATAGCTAATCACCCGAACGGGGTTGTCAAACCCAATAGATCTATTAATAACATTCGCGCTCACAATAGATATCCACATCACTCACTTCGATATAACATATTTTGTTATTAGCTTCAGGTTGTAAACCCTAGTATACTAGAGTACTCGTCTTATTAATTATAATAATATTGGAGCTTTTAGTCAATATCACTGTGTTCTATAGTTTACTGTTTTCATTAATATTCTTTTAAGGTATTAAGCGTAGATTTCGCTATCATATTCTTTAGTATTCACAAAGTTTTACCATAGTTGCTTTTGAGATTTATCAAAGTAACTTAACCTTTTACAAGCTAAGAATCGATCTTAAGTTGGGCTCAACAAAAGGCTATCAGAGCCTGTGTTCTGAAACTTTGATCTAGAAGAAACTATACAAGAGAACCCTGTACTCCAAAGGAAGAGATGGGATCTAGAAAGCTGGCTCAAGCCACTACTACTGCAAGGCTTGCCATTCTCAAACAGGGTGAATATGTTATGTGAGGTAAGGATTTGAGCAATACTTCAAGTCAAGAGTCTGCTCTATGGAATGTCATAGAGAATGGAAACTCATTCAAACCAGTAGCTCAAACAACAACAAATGTTGATGGTACCTCAACTACACTAGTCAAAAGACAAGGTATGGTGGTTTTAAATGAAGTATGGTGTCCTTTTGACCAAAGTGAAGAGTTTCTTGCATTTCTTGAATCAATGGCCATGATTTTCGGCATATATGAGATATATATGATATATTTTAGTAACTTTTATGTATTGGGTATAAAAGTGGGTATTTGTTGAAGCGTAGAAAAGTTTTGGTGGTTCCGGGAGTGCCTAAACGCAATTTATCGCGAAACGTATACACTTAACGTATCCGATAAAAATAAAATGAACAAAGTTAATAATTATCCTCAAAATAATTATATAACTCTTGCTTGATGTAAACATTTAATTGTTTGATGCTCGTTTACATTGAACGCTAATTTTTAGCTTACGCGATTTAAACTTAATTCATGAAATCACAAGCAAACGCGTACAACGCTAAAAATAAATAGTATATTTATCGACGTCGTCAATGACTTGAAAACACAGGGTGTTATATTTACGGTCAAGTTTTATGAGCTTTTAAGTTATTTCGACACGAAAACGAAAACCCCGAGCCCCTAGGATCCCCTAACCGGCTATAGAACAAAGATGGGAGACAAGGTGGCTTAATTTTAGCTAATGGGGTCCTAACTAGTACATATGAGTTTTGTTGTCATCCTAAACATGCATTCCAACACTTGATTTCAAAAATAACACACACACTTCTCTTTTTTTTCCCTTGTTCGTCCGATCCACACACACACACATACACTATTATTTTTCAAACTTTGATAAAAAACATGAAGATTGGTGATACTTTGGGTTGATTCTAGTGTTCGGGTAGTCATTTAAACAACGTTTAGGTTGTCCAGTTCGCATCAAAATTTATTTTGAAGACCATTTTTTGTAACTCTTTCAAATTTATTTTTAACTTGTACTTTTGGGTTGCTAGTGATGCATAGAAGTTAGTTGTACGGCCCGATCATTAAAAATCAAAAGCGAAAAGTTTACAAATGGATATTTAGGGTGCGTTTTTGGTTCGAATGGAATAAAAGAAACATAAGGTTTTATTAGTTTTGATATTGTGGTCGTGATGGTTAAAAAACTTATATTTGCTATGTAGCTTATTTTGTATATAGCTTATTGTGGCTTATGGTTGTGTTCGAATAAGCTTATTTTGGGCTTATAGACCCACGACAACTCATGGAAATACAAGGAGGGTATTCTTGGTTATTTTCTTAGTATGCCATATTTTTGTGGACTTATATTATAGCTTATGGTGATAACCAAGTGCGATACGTAGCTTATTAGTTTATTTTTAAGCTTAGTATACATATTTTTAGCATAAGGGCTCACGGCCCAATAGGCAATTCATAAGCCATGGCTTATTGATGGCTTATTGTGGTCCAGGTTACTTATTTACTTATTGGTTTGAGCTTAGATACACTAATGGGTCTTGGTTTGGGCCGTATTTTAGGTACATAAAAAGTCTAATGGACCCTTATTGGGCCTTAAAGCCCAATAAGCATTAACTAGTTATTTAGGGAGTTCTGACGAGCTTTTGAAAAGTGAAAAGTACTTGTGAAATTTTATAGAAGATTGTTTTGAGAAAGTATCTTGGTAAACGTGGTGAAATATAATTTTTGGAATTTGGTTCAGAAAGTGTCGAAATGTTAAAATTGTTTGAAAATAAGGTTTGATAACCTTGGAAAACGTCATATAAACGTATGGGTCATGCCGAAATTTTGTAAAAAGTCTATATTTAGAATTTTTACTTAAAACATAAATTTTATTTTAATAATAAAATATTATTATTTTATTATTTTAATAAATCGACTAAAAGACAAAAAATATATTTTTTCTCAAAACTTTTCCAAAATGTTTAGTAAACATAAACATTTTATTTCGTATAGTATAAACGATATATTTATGGTAACTAAGTGTGCCGAATGAACTTATCGAAGTATATTTATAATTAGTTATTATAAATATTTACTTATATTACTTATCTATTTTGCTAAATAGTATAAGTATAAGTATATTGCACTAAGATATGGATGAATATGGTATTTTGGAGTCATGTCGTCAACCATCACACCACTAAAACGTTTAAGATAATCGTACAACGCATCTAACCTTTATGCGTCGAAACCGAGAAAAAAAATTGTTTGGAAACGAATGATTTAAAATGGAACATTAACCGGACTAGGTCGTGTGTAGACGTCGTTGCATTGCCTGTGAATTAAGTTTGCTATTGGAGACTGTCGCTTGAGGTGAGTTCTCGTAGCCTCATTTTATATTGTTTTTCCTTTGGGGGAAAATGATACTCAAATGTGCTTTGAACTGTTTTTCTGAACTGTGCAAAACGTGATTTCGTTTTTGGGACAATCTATATGCTTATGACTGCTATGTGAATGATATGCATTGGTATGCTATGTTGTGTGATTTTTCTATGTGGTTCTTCACCCTAATCACTCCAGCTGGTAGGCCTTAGGTGTGGTATGTCATCGGGGTTGCGACCCTAATAGCGTTAGTACGCGCTGGTTATAAGACTAGCGGGGATGCTAAGTAATGGGTTGTTCGCATATATTCATTTTTATATAGCACAATTGTCCAACTTATTGAAAATATTAGCACAACGACTGGGTTTTGAGTCAAAACCTACTAGCTCACCAACATTATTGTTGACGTTTTCGAGTATCATTTTCAGGTGACGTTAATGATTGTTAGAGTATGGTGCTTTTAGCAGCCTTTAGATAATCCCGTAGGAATCTTGTTTGAAAAGTCTTACATTTGATGTATACTTTGGATTTTGTTTTCTTGAGGATCGAGATAAGATTTTATGGACCCCTATGTGGGCTTAACTTTGTAATAATTGGCGACTATGTGTTGTGTTCTTGATCGGGGCATCACTCAAGGTTTCATTGAGGTTGATGGTCATCATGACACTATTCATTTATGCATTTTAGATTTCTCTATTTTGTATCTTGTGTTGTGATTGATCATTTCGTTGCACTTCCGTGTTTTCGCCTATGAAGGGGTGTGACACAAATGGATCTAGAAGTACAAGTAAAGCGCTGTAACTCATCGTTATTTGGGCTATAGAATAGAGTCTGGGATAGATACTACATACAGTTTATCTATATATCTAGATCAAATAGGATTACAAATAAAGTCCTGGTTCTACTCTTTGGTTAGGTGAATGGTAGACTAAGGTATCTTAGGACTACAAATAACCTTCTATTTTCCATAGGTAGTTTAGTGGATTGTAGACTACCAGTATATAGATAATAATTGGGCATAACTTGGTAAAGTCTCGATGAGCTAGATTTCCATATTGATACCAATATTGTCACCTAGATAGATTATAATTAACGGTGTAAGCTTTATGCGGGTTTGGTTAATTGTGACAGGATTAACCGTAAAACAAACCTAGAGTTTAGGGAGAAGTACCACCTAGCTTAGGAAGGATATAACACCAATGAATGTAGTATAATCATTGCACTAATAGACAATTCATACATCTTATTTAATTAAACTTGGTTAATACGTTTTCCCTACATAAGTGCTTGACCGCTTCTTTATCATTTGTTTATTTGCTTATGTGTGTTAACTGACTTATTTATCGCTTCATTAGTTTAGATTAAACCAAAACTCATGTCAGTCTCTTAGGCTGAAAACCCCCATTTGCTTTAGTTTAGGTTTAATTAGAATTAATTAGGACAAACATAGATAACTAAAATACTGGTAGATTAAGTATTAAAGCTCACTCTTAGTGATCGACACCCTACTTACCAACGAACCTATAATTGATTGGGTACACTGCCCGTTAGTGTTAGTTAATAGGTAAAGTCGGCAAAATATAAATAGTACAACTTGATAATATAATTATCTACACACAATGACACATCAAGTTTTTGGCGTCGCTGTCGGGGAGTGAGATCTGTTTAATTCTTGTTTATTAGTATGCTAGCTTAGGTTTTGTGTTTTTAGCTTAGTTTTTATTAGTTTACTGATGACATCAAATAACGTCACTTTTATAGCATCATTTATCCCATGTTTCTTACCTATTTTTTATATAATTATTGCATGAATTGGTACTTATTTGCTTAAAGTTTACATTTGAATTTATGGAGTAATTGTGAAGCTATGATAAAAGGCACGCATTTTGGAGCTTAAATGAAGAAATTTGAAGATTGCTGTTCTTACAACCAATAAGCCTATCCATCAAGGAAGATACGAAGAATTAAAGAGCAATACGCCGTATCCAGAAGACTCTATACGTCATATTGAAGATTATTTAAAGATTTTGGAAGATATTAAACGTGTTCCCTACTCCAAGAAACCCCCAATATGCCGTATTGACCTCAACCAATATGGCGTATCAAAGAATTTCCAGACACTATAAATACAAATCCATAAACATGAGTTTAGGGTGTGCTTAAACATATTCTCGATACCCTAACCATAAGAGTTAATTTTAAGAAGCCAAGAAGAGCAATAAAGGTCAAGCATCACATTTAATTCCATAGGAAACCCCTTGTAATTCTCATACTCTTAATAATTGTTCAATTTTTGTAATCGTTCAATCTTTGTTATCATTCGTTTAACTCGGTTAGGTTACATTGGTTGTTCGTTATTATGTTTGTATTCATTACAATGGTTATGGGCTAATACCTTTAGGTATTAGCCATGTTTATGAAGATTTAAATGTTTGGTTTGTTTATCTCGATTGCTTAATTTATCGTTGATTGTTGATTATGTTTATCAATTTATACTCGTTTACGTGCTTAAGTATGTGACCTATCATTCAACTGGATCTAGGAATGCAAAATATCGTGCTAGCTAGATACCGGGATAGCTCTCCATATTCGTAATTTATATATCTAGAATCATAGGATCACAAATAATGACCTATCCTTGCCATTGGTTTAGTGAACAAGTTGGACTAGCAGGTGACATGGGATTAAAAAATGATGTTCTGATTCCCTTGGTAAGGACTTGGACAGTGGACTACTAGTATATAAAGAGTCGTTAAGTAGTAAGTTAGTAAAGTCTTGTTGAGCTAGGGTTTAATAAGATCACCATTATTAATCTCCTAAGATAGATTATAATCAACAAATGCTTGCTTTATGCAGATGCGTTTAATTGTGACATAATTAATGTGTCTAGGTTTTAGGAAGAAGTACAGCCTAAATCTAGGAATGATATGCCCCTCGAGATAAGTCAATCATTGCACTAATAAAAAAACCTGGGTTTTAATTGGATTAATCATGGTTAATACGGTTTCCTTAAAATTGGCTTGACCGCTTTTCTATCTTCTGATTATTTGCTTGTGTGTGTTATCGTGTCTAAAATAGGTTTAAGTTACCACCAAACCTTTGTCAGTCTCTCGGAATCAAAACCCCTTATCCGTTAGAATTAGGTTTAGCATAGGTTTAACATAGATTAGAACTAACTTAAACAACTAAAATACTGGTAGACTTAGGAATTAACACTCTCGCTCTTAGTGATCGACACCCTACTTACCAACGAAGCTACAACTGATCGGGTACACTGCCCGTTAGAGTTGTTTTTAGGTAAAGTCAACAAAATATAAATGTAAAATTTGATAATAGATATTACCTACGTGTAACACACATCAAGTTTTTGGCACCGCTGGCGGGGAGTGAAGTTGTTAATTTTTATTTTTATTAGTATTTGGTTCTAACTTTTAATTAATCTAGATTTAGTGTAATTTAATTAGTGTAAATTTTTTATTTTTGAGTCTTAGTGTCGGATCATCCATTTCACCTGCTTGTTATTATTTTATTTATGTGCTTGTGTGTTTGTTTTTACTTTTCTGTTTTGTTTTTGTTCTCTGTACATTGTTCTGGTTGAACAACCGATACGGCGTATTCACCAGTTGAATACGGCGTATTCACCAGTTGAATACGGCATATCGATCTTTCTAAACTAATACAGCGTATTCTGTTCAAATAGACAATAGGACGTTTTCAAGCAATTGAATACGGCGTATCGACTGTCTGATACATCAGCAGACTCAAATTTTTCATGTTTAATTTTCGTACTTAGTTTTCTGTATTTTCTTTCTTCCGAGCAAATCCTACTGATTGTTTATCCTCTGTTACGGGTAGTGCATGACAATGAGTTCAAACAAAGATCTCCTCCAACCTTTTAAAAACCTTGAACACGTGTTCCGATTGTCAAGGAAGCTCTCTAAGACCCAAAGTCTTGACTATTTGAGTTCATCAGAATTCAATTTAATTTCTCATCCCGAAGATCAGTTTGAAGAAGAGGAAACAGAAACAATGGGTGAACCAACTATGGAGGAGTACATGACCAGGACCCGAGAAGGTTATGGCTCAGGCATTGCTAGGCCTAAGATCGAAGATAAACACCACTTTGAGCTAAAAGACCAATTTCTTAAGGAACTACGTGATAACACTTTTAGTAGATCGGACAATTAAGATGCTAATGAACATATTGAAAAAGTCCTTAAGATTGTTGACTTGTTTCATATCCCTAACATAACTCAAGATCAAGTGATGCTTAGAGCTTTCCATATGTCACTTACTGGAGCCGCTAGTCGTTGGCTAAGGAATAAACCAACTGGTTCAATTACAACTTGGGAAACTCTTAAAGAAATTTTTTTGAGTAAGTACTGTCCACCTGCTCGAAATGCTAAAAATATGGAGAAAATCAACAACTTCCAACAAGATCCTGATGAAACTCTTTACCAATCGTGGGAATGATTCAAGGAGCTTTTGTTGAGATGTCCTCAACATTACCTAACAGATATGCAGGAGGTAATCTTATTTTACAAGGGATTGGAGGTACCTACTAGACAGATTCTTGATTCTAAAGGTGCCATTCCATCTATGAAGGCTGATGAAGCAAAGAATGCCATCTAAGAGATGGCCGATCATTCTCAAAAATTGTACAATGAAACGTCTACTAGGTGTAGAAATACTGAAACTTCTGACGGATTAGCTACTATCCAAGCTCAACTTAATAACCTTAGAAGGGAAATCAAGAAAGTAAATGAAAAAGTGTATGCTACTCAAGTAGGTTGTGAATTGTGCAAGGGACCTCACTACACCAAGGATTATCCACTAAAAGAAGAATGAAAAACACTTGAAGAAGCATATTACACTCAATTTGGTGTACTATTCCAACAAGGAGGACAGTATAAAGCAACAGCTTCAGGATTCTACCAAAGGAACAATGGAAACCCTTCGTATCAAGAGCGAAGACAAACAATGGAAGAATCACTAAGCAAATTTATGGCCGAATCTGCGAGAAGACATGAAGAAAACTCCAACTTGATCAAGGAAATTTGAGCTTCTACAGATGCTGCTATCAGAAATCAAGGAGCCTCTATTAAGGCATTGGAAATTTAAATCGGTAAAATAAGCAAGGTTCTACAAGAAAGGGGATCTGGAAATTTACCTAGCTCAACTGAAGTCTGTTGGGAATAAATCTTCATATGACTTAATACTGCCAACAGTACTAAAGGGGTTAGTACTGCCAGCACAAGGTTAGT
>BQNB010011349.1:0-78680 GCA_026074375.1 Tanacetum coccineum | reverse complement strand
TCACTTTTGGTCCTTGGTCGATTTGAAATGACTAAAATACCCTTCTGCAATTTGGCCGAACCACAAGGACCATTTTTGCAATAATAAAAAAAAATTAAAAAAATTAAAAAAAAAATCTATAAGAAATTTTTTTAATATTTTTTTTTTTCGGTCTCAGTTTACGAGCAATAATAAAAAAAAATTTAATTTATTTTTTTTATTTCGGTTTAAGTTTAAGAGCAATAATTAAAAAAAAGGAAATTAATTTTTTTTATTTCGGTTTCAATTTACGAGCAATAATAAAAAAATATTTAATTTTAAATTTTTTTATATTTTAGTTTCAGTTTACGAGCAATAAAAAAAATTTTAATTTTTTTTATTTCGGTTTCAGCTTATAAGCAATAATAAAAAAAAATTAAAATTTTAAATTTTTTTATTTCGGTTTCAGTTTACAAGCAATAATAAAAAACATTTTAAAAAAAATTAATTTTTTTTAAAATGTTTTTTATTATTGCTTGTAAACTGAAACCGAAATAAAAAAATTTAAAAGATTTTTAATTCTTTTTATTATTGCTCGTAAACTGAAACTGAAATAAAAAAAATTAAATTTTTAAATTTTTTTTATTGCTCGTAAACTGAAACTTAATTAGAAAAAAATTAAAAATTTTGAATTTTTTTAATTATTGCTCGTAAACTGAAACCGAAATAAAAAAATAATTTTTAAAATTTTCTTTTATTATTGTTCGTAAACTGAAACCGAAATAAAAAAAATTAAAAAAGAATTTCTTACAAGAAACTTCTTGTAATTCATAAAACTACTCACAAGAAACTTCGTTGCAGAAGCATCTTCTGCCATGTATTTGAATTCTAGGGACTCCCATAGTGTTTTTGCAGATTCAGCGTTTTGATAGATATCAAATAGAGAATCAGACATACCATTTAGAATGTGGCAACGGCATATGTAGTCGTCGTTCTCCCACTTCATCCTCTTCCTAGTCGTCTCCAAAGTTTTATTGTCGGACCATTCGAGACTGGGTGTACTCAAAACGTACACAACTTTCAGGGTGGTAAGAAGAAAGTGCATCTTCTTTTGCCAGCGACGGAAATCCTGCCCTTCAAACTTTTCCAACTTATCGAACTTGCTCGTCATTTCCTTCACAGATTCTCCGGTCGTCATGATTACAGTTACTTTGATCTTTGTTATATAAAAAAAATATGATCACAGATTTCTGAGAGTCGTGTAAACACTTTCAGATCGAAGTATTTCGATGGTTCTATCGAAATCTTAAATCGAATAAAACTCAGATTTAGAAACGAGAATTTGTTTTTTTTGTTATGAAACCGAACCAGAGATAGATGAGGAATATATGACCAACTAAACTGAATATTCGGTTGTAACTGCCATAGCAGTTATTTAACCACCGAATCAGATAAATCAACGGGCAAAATTAAGTCCATAATTCCGAGAATTTTATTTTCAAGTGCGTTTTTAACATAGCACTTTATACCAAATAAAAATTTTCCAAGCTCGACCCCAGCCAGGGGCTCTGCCCCTTGGACCCTGCCAGGGGCTGCCGCCCCTTGGACCTGCTACCAAGGGGACCCCCGTGATTCGGGGCTTCGCCCCCGAATGATAATCATAATAACGTCATACAAGTGTGCACTCCGCACTACTCCGACTTGTTGAACATTTATCACGATTACATATTGGTCAACTAAGTCAATCCATTACACTTAAGTCATATTGGTGATGCAAAATCACCAACAAAGATTAGGTTGAATTTTTACAAAAAGTGTTTCTTTTTTATATAAACCAATTCGACTGATGCTATGCATTGCTTTGGTTGGCCTTTGTACATATTAAGGTATAGGACTCTCAAGAAAACAGTATATTGCAGTACTAGTTAGACACACCAGAAGTGTGAAATCGATCAGCATTCACCCTTCCAGTAACGGTACGATTATGATTCTTTTAGCTATTTTTCAATATTTCATCCAATAAGAATCAAGTTTGTGATGCTTGCATGCGTTTGTTGATGTTTGCTTCATTGTTCTAATAATGTCATTGTGACAATGGCATGTTCAGACTCCTGTTTCTACGGATATGCTTGGCCGCATATTTAACGGTTTTGGGAATCGCTCGATTCGGGCAAAGGCTTATCAAGGTACGTCGTTTCATCATCTTCCCAAAATGTTTCCTTCATCATAATCTTTTACTCTATCACCAATTCTTCCACTCGCCCAACACGATCACAATCATCCTCTATTCAACGAAGCTCTATAATTGCGGTCCCAACAATTTGATGGATTTGTTATCCCTTCTGGGGACGAGAGTCTTTCGTATCTTTTATATAATAAAAGAATTATATTATTTCGCACTTTTATATGAGATTTAATTTTATAAAAAAATTTGAATAATCAAAACGCTTGATTGTGACACGTAGAAAAAATCATGCGATCTGATTGGTTAAAAAAAATCAAAAATTGAATCTAATTTAGTCAAAATTGAAAATTTTGGTGGAAGACCATGATGGAGAAAAAAAACACATAAAAATATATGTGTCAAATTTGTGAAAAAAAAGAAAAGGTAATTAATAAAAACTTTAGTGGTTGAATTTTAAATAAATAATATAGACTTAACTGTTAATTTATAAATTTCTATGTTTTTTAATAACTTCGAAAATAAATAAATTAGCCCTTAAGCTTTGTACTTCTAAACTTTATATTTTAAAAGTACGACATATATGTTGTTTTAAAAATACAACATATGTATGCACAATATTATTAATATTAAAATGAAAACACGAATCATTGTGTATATAAATAAATAGACGATGTTGTATGTATACTACTCATGTTTTTACTCTTTATGAGTTTAAGTAAAAGTATCCCGAAAAAAATAATATTATTTTTACTATATGCATTTATTAATGATTCATTGTTATTCTATTATATAAGTTTATCACATTCGTACACGAGTTTTAATATAAAAACGGTTAAATTATTATTAACACGCAACAATGTAATTGACAAACATGAGGATTAGTGTTCTTTATTTAATATGGTAGGAAACATTTATTATAATTTTTAGAATTGTTTAAATTAAAAGAAACCGGTATTCACAATTACTGAAATAATGGTAAACAATATTAAATACGAATAAATAACAACACTTACAAAATTAACACTTAATCAAAATTTAATTTCTAAACCTCGTGCGTGCACGAGTATTAAAACTAGTTGCAAACGCAACGAATTCCATCTTGCATGCATAGACAACATCTTTACCCTCTCTCACGATAAATTACATCACATTTCGTGTACTTAGTATCGATCAACATAATGTAGGATGAATAATATTGATTGATTGATTGATTGATTTCACTAAGAATACATATGACTTTATATTTATAGTCTACACTTGTGCGTATACCAATCATAATTTAATGCAAATACTAATATAACTCTAACTTTAATACAAATCCCCTTAGAGTCTCTCGTAGTTGGAGCGGGAGTAGAACAAACACTCAAACTATCTCTCTCGAAACTCGGCAATTTAAACATGCGATACTTGTAGAAAATTTGTAGATTCACCAATGGTGTGCTTTAAGATATCAAAATACTCAAACCGTCTCGAAATCAAACAAACAAATCCAGGTGGATACTTGTAGACTTCACTAATGATGTGCCTCATATGACATCAAAATTTCCCGGTGATTCTTGAAGAAAGTTAATAGGGAATTGAGTGGCAAATATATTCGGTTTTAAAACGGTTTTCGGTTATAGATACCGGTTTTATAATAAACCGGTTTTTCTTAATATACGGTTTGGTTTTTATCGGTTTTTTTTGAAAATCGGTTTTTTTTAGTTATAAATGTTCGGAACGGTTTTTTTTCGGTTATAAATTTTTCGGAATCGGTTTTTTACCGGTTCGGTTTTTTTCGGTTATAATGTTACAGGAATAGGTTTGATTTACCGTTCGGTCGGTTTTTTCGGAATTTAAAATCTTCAAACAGTTATTTAATAAATTGTTAATTATCAAACTTTTATTAAACACTACACCGGGAAACATACTAAAACACAAAATTCATTCAAATAATTTTTATTTGCACCGGAAACATAACTAATAAAAATACATTCATAACTTTCTATTTAAACAATACCAATATACAATAAAAATATATAAATTACTCTAATAATTTCGAGCTTCGGCTATGGCCATCACCCGAAAAAATAATATTAGGTGTACTCAAAGTAGTCAAGTATGTCGAGGTTCGGCTTTGCAAATCAACCCGTTATACTAATCAATTAAAATCTTCCAAATAAATTATGTCTACATCTACGTGTTCAATATCTCAAGTTCTTAAACTCTCCTTAATATAAATCGGTCATTCGGAGGTGATATACCTATTCAACTTCTTCTCTTGCTATAGGTTCTTCTACCGTCTTCTAATATCGGACCTTCCAACGATGTTTTCATGATGTACCCTTCTACTCCGTCCAAATATCTTTCAAACTTTACACATATACTTATACGGATTCGGGGGGGTTAGTCTTGACCTTATATTTCCGATATAATTCTACCGCTAATAGAAATGCGCCGATTCGGAAGCTTCCGTCGAAGCTATTCTGAACGTTTAATATAGTCACGGAAGCCTTTAGCGGTAATATAATTGGAAATTGGATTTCTATTTCTTTCCCCAAGCAAAATGTCCAAAGTTTGTAAACTCCTTCGGGCCTTAAAGTTATTAAAACAGTTTGTAGCCCATATATTGTCCCAACTCGCTTGTTGAGGCGATTGGGTTCGTTGTCGATATGTAGCGTCTTCAAATTAACTATTATAAAGGTTTTTTATTATTGTAACTGACATTCTGGGACGATCGGCCCGCATTTGATCATCAATTGGGTTTTGTATGTGACCATATTTTGTTGCATTAAATTCAAATAATCTTTTTATAAGTTATCGTTTATTTATATAAATTATTGGGAGTTTATATAGTTGGCCGCGGTCGGTGAGTTGTCAGCGTCTAGACATAGGGATAAGTCTATATTGTTCATTATTCTTGTTATTAAAAAGTTCTAGCCTCCAAACATTTTTAAAATGGATTATGTGCGGCGGGGAACAAGTAAAAAAACCAAAGGTAAATTAGCATAATACTTTTACAAATTTCTTTTTTATAACTTTATACTTTTTTCTAAACTATGTGACTACGGTGATGGTTTATTAATTCGTCTAATTTTTCCGTCATAGCATAAATTTGTTTAAAACTAATGTGATAGTTGGGTAATATACCTACCCGATAATATAGTTGTTGCACACTTTATTAACTTGTAAAAAATAGTTAAATCATTTTGTAAAATCCCAATCTTGGTCGCTTATCGTAACGGACCCTTATTCTATTATACATGTGTTTCATAAAGCGTTTAATGTATCACGGTGTCGTAATTTACGTTTCAAACATCATGCAAAGTAGGAATTCCACCTAGTTTTATTATATTAGCAAGGTCCTAGAGGTTCTTCACCAAAACATCGTTTACGAAAATACGTCTTAGTTCAATTTGTCGGTCGTTTACTCGAACTATATATAGTTACTAATAAACCCCTAAATTTCACATCCTTAAACTATCACATATTTTTAATGACGCTTGCACGGATAATCTTTTATAACTTGAGCAAACATCAACAGGAATGAAAAAACATGACCATCGAAAACGGGTTTTATACGTAATTTAACAAATTCCATAGCTCTAGTATTATGTGGATGCATTATCTAAGTGAATCGTTTAAACTTTATCATCTAATTATATTCCAATTAAAGTGGTCATGTAAAAATTTTTTCTTAATAGATCCCGCTATGAGGATAACCAAATAGTTTAAATGCAATTGCCGTTTCATTAATAACCAAGATTCGGGATTTAACCAATGAGGCGTATCGGATAAATAAGGAATTTGCTCGTACCAATGTGGTGCGAGTGTCATCCAAGTATCCGTTGTTATATTAGAAAAACACCATATTTATAATCCACGAAAAACCATCAATAATATCTTTTTTAGCGTTTCCCCATAATTTAAAAGCATCACTTCTAAGTGTAGTACGATTACCATGTTGATTGCGCGGTTTTGTAGCCTCCTTTTGATGATCTCCGTTCTTAGCTTTGTCGTATGTCGCAGTGGTGAATGGAAGAGGCGTTGTGTTGACAAACTTCGTAAAATCAAGTCGAAACGCATCATTATCAAATATAACCAACTTGACCATCCGCACCATAGTACTTGTGAGTATCATTTTCGCTAACGCATTACATCAGCTCCTTATGAGGTCCGGGTGTAGTGATTTGGACCCGGGGTTATAAAATTTATAACATTTCTTGAAACGCGCTTTTCCACCCCTTCGATCATTAATACACATATCGTAATTCAGACCAAACATTCGCCTTTTCTCGTAGTTGGTCTTATTCTCACCACAATCTTCATTTGTGTAAATTTTCTCGAGCCATGACTAGTAGAAAACGGAGGGTCATTAGTGAAGCTTGTTGTGATTGTGGAGTTTTACATTATAGCGGGATTCTGGAATTAGAGTATATATATCACGATGTAGAGAGAAAAGAGAGTTAGTGAGTGTTTTTGATTGTTTTCAACCCAATAACCATTACATGTATTTATAGTACTAAACCATGCCCTAAAATCATCAAAAAACAAAAAAAAAAAACACAAAAAACGTGTATAAAACGGCTAGTAGCCGTTATGTTTTTTTTTTTTTTTAAAAACCGGTTAAAATCGGGTTTTTTGCTCATATAAAAAAAAAAAAAAACCGGCTATGTTTGACTTATCTTTTGACGGTTTTTCTTAAACCGGTTTAAAACCGGTTTTTTTTTTTAAATTAAAAACGGCTAGTTTGACTTCTATTTTGACCCGGTTAAAAGGTTTTATATTAAAAAACATGAAGGGTTTAAAAAACTAAAAAAAAGTAGTTGGAGCGGGAGTAGAACAAACACTCAAACTATCTCTCTCGAAACTCGGCAATTTAAACATGCGATACTTGTAGAAAATTTGTAGATTCACCAATGGTGTGCTTTAAGATATCAAAATACTCAAACCGTCTCGAAACTCAACAAACAAACCAGGTGATACTTGTAGATTCACTAATGATGTGCCTTATGACATCAAAAATTTCACGGTGATTCTTGAAGAAGTTACATCGGGCGGCATTATATATATAATCAATAAAACTTTAAAACGGCGTTGTATCCGTAAATAGTTTCACTGTTCATTTTGGTACTGTTACTGGCCCAATCCACTGCCTTTAGTCCAATCCATACACATTAGTTTAAAACGACATCGTACCCAACCGCCCCATCACTCATGAACTGTCATCTAATCTAAACAAGAACACAGATTTGAACTAAAATGAAATAATCTAAAGATCTCAGTTTTTGTCCACTTTTGGTATCAATCTTTAAACATTTTCGTGTGTGGACCATAACCATCATATATCTATCAAAACCAAAGCTTTCTTTTTAACTTTTCGAAAACTTAAAAAGAAAGACAAGAACAAAAGTGTTCATGTCTTTCTTTTGTTTCGATATTCACAAGAACAAAACCAACACGAAACCTACCTCAAGACGAAACAAACATCACGAACCAAGTAATACATTTCGAGCTTCGCATGGCATCACCCGAAAATATATTAATTGTACCAAGTAAGTCAAGTATGTCGAGCTTCGGCATGCCATCACCCGTTATACTCAATCCATTAAATCTACCCAAAATTATTCTACATACTACGAGTTCAATATCTAAGTCTTTCAAAACTCACCTTCATCTAATCGGTATTCGGATTGATATCCCCTAATTCAACTTCTTCTCTTGCTCTAGTTTCTTCAACGTCTTCAATATCGGACCTTCCAACGATGTTTTCATGTTGTACCCTATCTACACCGTCCAAATAATCTTCAAACATACACATACTTCTACGATTCGGGGTTTAGTCCTTGACCACTTTCCCGATAGAAATTCCTACCAGCTAATAGAAAAGGCCGATCGGAGCTACCGTCGAAGTTTTTTTTTTTTTTTTTTTTTTATTTTTTTTGTTGTTTTTTTTTTTTTTTTTTTTTTTTTTTTTTTTTTTTTTTTTTTTTTTTTTTGTTTTTATCTTTTTTTTTTTTTTTTTTTTTTTTTTTTTTTCATGAACCGTTAATAAGTCACGAGCCATAGCGGATAAAATTGAAAAATTGGATTTCTCTTTCTTCCACCAAGCAAATGTCAAAGTTTGTTAAACTCTTCGGCCTTACAGTTATTAAAAAGTTGTAAGGCATATATGTCCAACTCGCTTTGTTTGGGGCCGTAAGTTCGTTGACGCTTTGTAGCGACTCAAATAAACTATTATAAAGTGGTTTATATTATGTCACTTGCCATTCGGACGATCCCCCGCATTTGATCAACAATTGGTTTTGTATTGTGACACATATTTTGTTGCATTAAATTCCAATAATTTTTTAAAGTTATCGTTAAACTATAAATAATTTGGGAGTTTATATAGTTCGGGGTCGGGGTTTCAGACGTCTAACCCAAAGAGAATCTAAATTGTTCTTATTCCTTGTTAGATTAAAAGTTCTACGCCCTCCAACATTTAAACATGATTTAATGTGCGGCGGAACAAGTAAAAACCAAAGGTAAATTAGCAAAATATTTTACAAATTTCTTTTTTATAACTTTAACCATTTTTCTAAACATTTGACTAGGTGAGGTTTTTAATTCGTCTAATTTTTCCGTCATAGCATAAATTTGATTTAAACAATGAGCTAGTTGGGTAATAACACCCGATAATATACGATTGATGCCTCTTAAAAACTTGTAAAACAATAGTTAAATCCTTAGTAAATCCAATCTTGTCGCTTATCGATAACGGACTTATTTCTAACTTAACAAGTGTTTACATTAAAGCGGTTAAAGTCTCACGTTGTCGTAATATTATGTTTCAAACTTCATGCAAGTAGAATCCACCTAGATAATTATCATGCAAGGTTCTCTAGAGGTCTTCACCACATGTTTACAAAACGTCTATTAGTTAAAAAAAAAATTTTTTTTTTTGTCGTTCGTTACTCGAACTATATATAGTTACTAATAAACCCCTAAATTTCATCCTTAAACTATCACATATTTTTAATGCCGCTTGCACGGATAAATTTATAACATGAGCAACACAACGGGAATGAAAAAAAAGACCATCTAAAACGGGTTTTATACGTAATTTTAACAAATCCATAGCTCTAGTATTATTGGATGCATTATCTAGTGAAATCGTAAAAACTTTATCATCTAAATTATATTCAATTAAAGTGTCATGTAAAATTTTTCTTAAATTAGATCCCGTATGAGGATAACCAAATAGTTTAAAAGCAATTGTCCGTTTCATTAATAACCAAGATTCGGGATTAAACCAATGAGCCGTAACGGCTAAATAAGAATTTGCCGTACCATGTGGTGCGGTCCAAGTATCCGTAGTTATAGAAACACCATATTTATAATCACGAAAACCATCAATAATATCTTTTTTAGCCGTTTCCCATAATTTAAAAGCATCACTTCTAAGAGTAGTACGACTTACATGTTGATACCGCGGTTGTAGCCTCCTTTTGATGATCTCCGTAAGCTTGACGTTGTCGAAGTGGTTGAATGAAAGCGCTTGTTGAATGACAAACTTCGTAAAATCAAGTCGAACCGCATCATTATCAAATATAAAAACTTGACCATCCGCACCAATAGTACCTTGTGACGTATCATTTTCGCTAACCGCATTACAACCGCTCTTATGAGTCCGGAGTGTAGAGTTGGACCCGGGGTTATAAAATTTCATACATTTCTTGCAACGCGCCTTTTCCACCCCATCGATCATAATACACATATCGTAATTAGACCAAACATCGCCTTTTCTCGTAGTTGGTCTAATTCGCACCACATCTTCATTTGTGTAAATTTTTCGAGCATGACTAGTAGAAACGGAGGCATTAGTGGAAGCTTGTTGTGATTGGTGATTTTTCCAATTAGAAAATAGCGGGATTTGAGAAATTAGAGTATATATATCACGATTAGAGAGAAAAAGAGAGATTAGTGAGTGTTTTTGATGTGTTTTCAACCCCAACCCATTACATGTATTTATAGTACTAAACCATGCCCTAAAATCATCAAAAAACAAAAAAAAAACACAAAAAACGGGTATAAAACGGCTAGTAGCCGTTATGTTTTTTTTTTTTTTTAAAACCGGTTAAAATCGGTTTTTAAAAAAAAAAAAAAAACGGCTAGTTTGACTTATATTTTGACCGGTTTTTTTAACCGGTTAAAACCGGTTTTTTTTTTAAAATTTAAAAACGGCTAGTTTGACTTCTATTTTGACCGGTTAAAACCGGTTTTTTTTTAAAAACTATTGACGGGTATAAAAAATAAAAAAAATTAAAAAAAAAAATTAAAAAAAAATAAAAAACCGGGTAAAACCGGTTTTTTAATAAAACCGGTTATAAAACCGGTATGGCAAAAAACCCGATAACCGGTCTAACCGGTTCGGTTATATTTAACCGAACCGGTTAAAAAAAACCGGTTTTTTAAAAAACCGGTTTCGGTTTTTTCGACCGGTTTTTTAAAAAACCGGTTTCGATTTGCATCACTACATCGGGCGGCATTATATATATAATCAATAAAACTTTAAAACGGCGTTGTATCCGTACATAGTTTCACTGTTCATTTTGGTACTGTTACTGGCCCAATCCACTGCCTTTAGTCCAATCCATACACATTAGTTTAAAACGACGTCGTACCCAACCGCCCCATCACTCATGAACTGTCATCTAATCTAAACAAGAACACAGATTTGAGCTAAAATGAAATAATCTAAAGATCTCAGTTTTTGTCCACTTTTGGTATCAATCTTTAAACATTTTCGTGTGTGGACCATAACCATCATATATCTATCAAAACCAAAGCTTTCTTTTTAACTTTTCGAAAACTTAAAAAGAAAGACAAGAACAAAAGTGTTCATATCTTTCTTTTTGTTTTGAATATTCTCAAAAACAAACCAACACGAAACCTACCTCAAGACGAAACAAACATCACGAACCAAGTTTATGTGTTTCATTACAAATAAAGAAGAGAAAGTAAAACTTTGAGTGGTGGTTTGTTCATTACAAATAAAGAAGAGATTATAAGCGTGGTTTTTTGTATTTGAGTATCTCTTTTGGGTTGGTGACGAGTAAATGCAAGAGAAATCAAGAAGTTGTATTGTTGTATTTGTGAAAGAAAATTTGTGACTGTAAGTGAGAAGTGATAAAAGGAAAGGCGTGTTATAAGTGATTATATGATGATTATAAAAATTGTTGTTGGGCATCTTTTTTACCGAAATCTTTAAAATAGCATTTCATGGGCTCGTCTTTTCTTTTTGTTGTTATGAAAAAATTGTGACTACAATTTTCATATGGCCCAAAAAAAGGAAGCGGCCCAATATGGAAAAAAAACCGTTGTTGACTCAAAATAGAATAAAAAATTACGAAGCGCACTCTCATCTTTTAACAATTTACGACTTTTTATGTAATAAACTTTACTTATTAAATATTCCGAATTGCGAACAAAACGAGCCATACGCTAAGCAAAAAAAAAAACTTATTCGGGACAAAATTAGTCCCGCTGCAACGCGCAAACACCCTAGACTACCTAATAACTTTAAAAGAAACGCCGAGAAAAACCCAAAAAACCGGCCTACGCTAAGTCAAAAAAAAATTATTTGGGAAAAAATTTGCCCAAAATTATGCCCCGCAGCAATGCGCGAACAATTTTGCTTGTATTGAAAAAGAGAAAAAATAGAACTCGTAAAACCCATACACAACTAGTTCAAAAAAAAATAATTAAAGCATAACTTTAGAGACCATTTTCTTTTAAGCCCAACACATACATAGGCTTACATAGGGGTGTTGATCGGTTCGGTTATCGGGTTATTCGGTTCGGTTAAATTTTTTTTGGGTCAACTCGAAAACCGAACCGAACCGAACTAGAATTCAACAGAACCGAACCAAAAGCCGAACCGAGAAAACCGAGAACCGAACCGAAAACCAAATTTGAATTTGGTTTGGTTTTTGGATTGACCCGAATTACACAATTTATTTAAAAAAAGAAAAAAAATACATAGATATTTAGCAAAAAAAAATATTTTAAAAATAAAAAGTGTTTTTTTATATTAAGATAAAAATTTATTGATCTTTATATATATATATATATATATATATATATATATATATATATATATATATATATATATATATATACTAGCCTCAGGCCCGTCCGTTGGACGGGTTCCTTTAAAAAATTGTTTAGGGATTATTAAATAGATTTAAAATGTATATAAATTCAACTTATATAATAGATAATTGAATTTTATTATAAATTATGTCAGAATTTAAAATAAAGTAACAAAAATACTTAAGGAATGTTAAAGTTAATGTACACTTAATAAAATTAACATTGAGAAATAAAATAAAACAAATAGATATTGAGTTATAACAAAATGCAAGTTCTGCTCCAAACAAAGAAACATGTTTTTCATTCAACACAAAATATAATAAATAAACTTTAGCCTCAAGGCCCGTCCGTTGGACGGGCTCCTTTAAGAAATTGTTTAGGGATTATTAAATAGATTCAAAATATATATAAATTCAACTTATAGAATAGATAATTGGAAATTTTTATTACAAAATTTAGAATAAACTTAAAAAAAATACTTAGAGGAATATTAAAGTTTATGTATACTTGATAAAACTAAATTTTGTTATATGTTGCAATTTGATATATAAAAAAATGGGACTTTAAGTTATAATAATAACAATTTAATATATGTTGCATCAAAATAAAGAACATGTTTTCCCCTATATACGAAATATAATAAATAAATTTTGTTGATTATCAGACAACTCTTTCGCTTCAGCAATCATTTGCCTCGTCACCTTAATACATTCTTTCACCTCCTTTTCAAACTGGCTTAACACTCCTCTCCCCATCCGAATCAAACAACCTGCAAAGAAGACGGTAAGTGGGGGCTTAAGTAGAGACACCACAAATTCAACATAATTCGAGACTTGAGGTCAAAATGAGTAGTTTTCAAGTATTACATAGTTACTCGTTCAAACATTCTTACATTCAATTTATCATATAACCAATTCAAAAAGGTCAGCCAAACACCCCTAAATATAATGATTTGTTTCATTAAAATAGTTTCATAAATTCAACCAAACATAGAAAGATTGGAATCAGTAAATGACCTTTTGTTTTAGACGTCAATATTACTTGTTTCAACCCGATATACTATGAAATTTTATTATGGCTTCATAACGATTTGGTAAAGACGAAAGATCAAGTGCATAACAATACTCAGGCCATTTTTTAGATAAAACATAATCCGTAAACGGGTTAAAACTTCCACATCAAATAGTCACCAAATGTACCTTACTTAGATAACATTATGAACTATAGATGTGTTCAAAGAGAAGTACCCATCATGGATTTCCTTGTCCGTTTTCTGAGAGTCCATATGTACCTTACTTGCATGTCGAACTCTTGTGTTCCAAGAGATGCTTTTGATTTCTTTATGTTGTAGTCATAGCAGAGGACAATCCGTGCACTATGAATTGATAGAAACCCTGTAAATATGCTGAATAATTGTTATAATCCCGATCCAAGGTCAACAAATTTTTAGACCAATATACATAATACAAACATTAACACATAATGTGGTGAACACATCTAAACTTATATGTCATTGTTAATCACCTATTAGTATATCACTTCCATTGTTTCGGAAGGGTTGTAATTTAGCTAATTTTATCATATAATTAATGGTTTTCTATAGGATACAGATTCATTTCGGGATTTCAAACTCTACACTTTGCTTTATACTAGTTCTGATATCTCTATACAGTACTGCAATTGTCGTCTATTATACAGGGGTATTTGGGTTTGCTTACCAATACCCATGTTCCAAAAAGTAGCGAACATGGTCAGTTCAATTCACTAATTCACTAAAACTAAATAAGTGTTAAGAGCTAATATTATTTCTACGGATCACCTTACCTCATTATGTGGATGTTCCTCACACAGCCGGCTATAATGAATCAAAGGTTACCTTAACCTCTTGGGTATGCTATCTTTCAATGGTGTCAAAACGTCAGCATACTGTATTTTGAGTGCATTCATGATTGCTCTTTCCACATTTGCAGCCGCCTAATGAGTGTAAACAAATGAAAAACAATTAGCATCAAAAGATAACATTCAATAAATCATTACAAACTTGTATAAATCTGTTTTAGTTATAACTTAAATTCTCAAAGATCAATGTGTATGATGAGTTAGCTAGCTTTAGGAATTATTTAAAAGATAAAAGAAGTATTTCCAGAATTATTTAGTTATAACTTACATTCTCCGTGATCAATGTGTACGATGATGGCATAGGTATCTGGTGTGCCTCATTATGAGTTCTTTGGAAAGCTTATTTAAACAGCAACTTAACCTTGACCTGTTGCTAATAAGGGGAGTTTTAATAGCTTCTTTCAGTAGCTAATTAACCTTAACCTGTTGTAATTAGGGGTTGTTTGGATAACTTATTTCAGCCGCTAATATACATTGACATGATCATTTCAACCTCTCTTAATAACGTGTTTAATTATTGGTTGTTTGGATAGCCTTTTTACAATAGGATATGAATTGTATGCTGAGGCTATCCAAACATACTTATAAATTGCATGTTTACAACACACTCTTGTCATGAAAAGAAAAAAATACAACATAACTGATTTATAGGGGGTAAATGCATTTGTACACATCACTCTTGAACTAATTTCTTTGAAGATAAATTTTATTTTACTTGATCCACCCATTACAGGGTGGTTAAAGTTACCACCTCTACTCATGATTAATGTCAGAAATAAGAACTAACCAAGATAACATGCTTTTTTTCCCTTATTAGAAGCTTTCGTAAGTGTAGTGTAGGCAACCACATCTAGGCCTGCAAATGTATTTAAGATTATCCCCCCGCAAGTTACCCATTTCATTTTGAACATTACATTCCTGAAGTGCTGATTAGATCGTATTCTTACGCTATCAAAAGTTGTACCAAGCTCCAACCACTTAATTAGTGTTAGGCTCTTAATCAACACATTGTTCCATGCAACAACTCTTGTTAATATTATGTACCTACACCCAGAAAATAAAGCATCAAAATCTTATGTAGATAAGTTATTCTTTTAGCGATTTAACTGGACAGTTTAAGACTTCAATTTCTCTATTGTGTTGCACGTTTCCATGACGTTTTGCCTTTTATCTTCTATCTATCAAGACATACGTAGTGGCTTTACGCTTCAAACTATTGAACCTCTTGGTTTCTGTAATATTTGAGTTATTGATATCAGAAGGAATCCCTTAAATTTATATTTTTAGCATTAGCAAGTACATTCAAATAGCATCACATGCCTTCAAATGATGTTGCTATTGATTAACAAAACAAACAACTCGACAATAGATCACAAAGTAACATACTCAAAATAAATTGGATTAAAGTAGTGAACTAAAAACACTGGCAAGTAACATACCCGATATGAAAAAGATGTGATAAAAATGCCAACGACTGATATCGAGTGTGATATCAGTGAACTTTGAATTGAAATCATTTGACCAAAACGGATCCATGCCTTTATGATTTCTGAATATTTTGCTTTGAGTTGGAGGATTCTCGCTGGGCATCAAACTAAAACCAAAGGATAACAAAATAATGTTAATGAGATAAATCGGGGCCTTCATAATTTACATCATCCATTATAATACATCATCAATATATCATCTTCTCACTTTAAAATAGTAAAAGTTTGAATAATAATCGACATTTCTACTTGACACTCCTGGTAATAATTTAGGTAACATCAAAATCAATTTTACCTTTCTAATCAAGAAACCATAATAAAAAATCTATTCAATTAAATGGCTAATAGAAAAAAATGAGCTTTTACCTTTAATCTGCAAAATTATAGATTATTGGTCATTGAAAAATCGTTACATAACCTTAAATCTGCAAGATCGTTACCCTTATTATACTATAATTAAGGAAATTATATTTCAGTTTTTGAAAAATTAAATAGGTTATTCAATTGTTTAGAAAACTTTGAAAATCAACAATAAATAATAAGAAAACATACCTTGATTGATGGTTAGGGATCATCTGGTTCTGGTAAATTTATTTATAAAAATCATTTATCATCAAGAATGATGTTGATTCCTTCTTGTTGCGGCGTATTGTAGTTTTATAACATTCTATATTTTTTAGTACGAACAAATTAGGAAAATTTGATAAAAAAATATTCAATATAAAAAACAGTTGCAAAAAGTTTGTAAATAATTCATAGTAACAAATAATTGAAATAATTATAACAAGTTTGATAATGCACAAAAAAACTAAAAAAGTATTACCTGATGATCAATTGATTCAAATACGTGGTTTGATACTTAGATTTAGACAACCATATCATCCTGTTTATATTCGAACATTGCAACAAATAAATAAACCAAACGATTTTGGTTTTTGATTAGGGTTCATAATTTAAAACTATTTTTGAATGGATTTTGTGGATTGAATTTTGTTACCAAATGGTTTTAGGGATTCAAAAATTAAAGGGGTTACATTATTTTCTTTTTTTTGTGTGGGGGTTACGTCCTTTTAGGGATTTAGTAAATGAAACTGTTTTTTTTGGGGTTTATTTAATGAAATGTATTTTTGGGTTTGACTTAATCAAATTGATCAATCTTATGTGGCAGTGAAAATGAATTACGTGGCATATTCCTGAATTTTGAGTGGAAGATCATTCTCTCTCCATTCTTTCTATATATAGGTTTTTGATTTGATTTATATAAATTCGGTTTTCGGTTCGGTTCTCGATTCAGACTGCAAAACTCATATCCAACCCGAGAACCGAATTCGTAGTTCGGTTCGGTTCGATTTCAACAAATTCGGTTCGGTTATTTTCGGCTCGGTTCGGTTTTGGTTTTCGGTTTATTTGGATTTTTCGGTTTCTCTGCTCACCCCTAGGCTTACACGTTTAATTATTTTTAAAAGACTCGTTGTAAATAATATTTTTTTCAAAAGGGTTGCTAAAAATTAAAATGGCAAAGTATAAAATGAAAAATTGTTTGAAATAGTTATAACAAGTTTTTTTACCCGCGCGTTGCTGCGGGGCGGAGCGCGCGATGCTAACTTTGCTATGCACCGATAACCTAAGGAGTATTTGTGTTAATTGTTTCTGAGAATTTTTATGGAAAAAGTGTTTGAGGTTAGCGTTCTGTTGCAAAGTTAGTCATTAAAAAATAAGGGGGGGGGGGGTATGTTTTGAACTAAAAGTGAAAAAATGACTTAACTTTGAGAGGGAGTTTTTAAATTGTTTTGGACTAAAAGTGAAAAGTGACTTAACTTTTAAGAGGGTTATGTTTTGGACTAAAAGCGAAAAATAACTTAACTTTGAGAGAGGTTTTTAAGTATTTTACACTAAAAATAAAAAGTGATTTAACTTTTAAGGGGGTTATAAATAAATTTCATTAAATTACTATTCATAATATTTTATAAGTTAAGTTACTATTAATAAATAATATTTTATAATTTCTTTATGAATTGTACTTTTTGTGAGTGTTGATTTTTCCACAAATGTATATATTGTAAATAGTTACGAAGTAAAACAATAACATATATCAAATTTGATGTATTATTAAATTAACATACGTCAACTTTACATAATTATATAGGATATAACAATGTTCATTTTAATCATTTAACATGTTGAAATATAAAATAATCTGATTTGCTAAACACTCAAAAATCTAAGTATTGCGATATCAAACAACATAATCAAATTCAAACACTACATTTCAGAATCACGTTTTATAACAACTGATTATCTGATTATCCGTTTTCAAAACGCATAATCTATTTTCAATAAGTAATCTCAGACACCCCCTAAGATCACCCTTGCTAGAGCATAATCTATTTAAAAGGTTTTTCTAACTTGTGTCATGTGACACAAGCTTAGAGCATTGAATAAACTCAATTATTTCCTTAAAAACTTGATTTTTTATATAAAACAATGATAAATTTGATAAACATCGTTAATTTAAAAAATTATTAATATCAACTAACATGTAAATATGATAATTTCACTTTAATTAATGCATTAAAGCTTATGCCATCATGGACAAATTAAAAAAACATATTCAAAATTCCATTCAAAATAAGACTAACATTTCTCATAATGTTCAAAGTGAATTTTAGAGGATCTCAATCTTTAATTAATATAATTGATTCGGTTAACCTAAATTGAAAATAATGACATTATAATAATGATTATGTTTTTGGTTACACAACTTATTAATGTATATTGAACGAGGGGGTTTGCCCGCGCTCCGCTGCGGGAGGTTTGCAACCCCCTCTGTCAGTGTGTTTTGTGGTCAGATATAGGTGCCCATTCACTAAAATGAGTTTCAAGTTCAACATTTCAAGAGTGTTTCAATAAACATACAAACAGATCAAACAAAACATGTATGATCATTATACATTTTTTAGTGATCTTTTCTAAATTTTAATATAAGTATCCAAGTCATACTAACACCAGTATGTTTTAACATCATGAGGAGTACCTGATGAGAAGTTAGAAGTCGTTTTCCATTCTGCAGATTCTTATAGTAGACATTGTTGCTGCAATTCGGTAGCATAGCTCGGACCTAGGCTCGGGTCCACTAGTTCTGCTTGCTGCTTGGTTTACCCAGTTTAGATCATGTTTGACTACAAATGAGCCTATGTTTGAGTATTGTATTCATCTGTCTGATTCAAGGAATTGGGCCTTGGAGTCGTACTCATTCGATCCTCGCCATTGAAATGGTCCGCAAGTTATGTTGGACTTTTATAATGTTTGTGTAATGGTGTCTGGTAGACCGGAGAGATGGTGCACATGCATTGCTAATCGATTGCATTTCTTTCCTTCAAAGAATAATCGTAGATCAGTGACCGGTTTGTCATCACTTAATACCTGAGTCGTGCTGATATAAATCTTGGGTCACATGAAATTAAACTAAAGCGTGGGACACGAAGTTTTCTTCGTTGAAACTCCAAGAAACATTGCAAGTCTTCTAGAGCCGGCTTATCTGCAAAATTAAGAACAAAATTTATAAACACGAATTCATCAGTCATGCTAGAAGAATAACAAAGAGTTATGAAATTGACATATATTACTTGAATGACTTACAACGTAAATATAAGTTGATTGCATGACTAAGATATACACTCCATTGTACACCATTAGGAAGAGAAGTAATTGGCCGCCTCTTTTACACTCAATAATTGTCAGACCCTGTTCCAATGTAGGTCATACATCAGTTTTCCATACTTGATGGGTGGTTCAGGTTATGGGTCAAAACTGGCAGTATTCTAATAAGTACACATAAAAGAAAATAAGAGAAAGTTTATGCTCATTTCACCATTTCAAAGAGCTTAAGAATGCTTAATGCACTATGTCTGGATAAGGATTTCCAAAAGACACTCTAGCTTTTTAATAATTTCTATACCAAATCAACCATTTTACAAATCAAATGAGTGTCTGTCATGAATTACTTTTCATAATTAAGCATTTCAATGAAATACAAAAAAACGTATAAAAAACAACTGAAGACTTGTTTTAGTTTTACATCTAAGAAAAGAAAAAAAAAGGTTGATCTATTTTAGGACATATGAGGTATGCTCATTTAACTAATAAAGCATGCATAAAACTGTCATGGTGGCAAAAGACCATACCTTTACTAAGCTTCAATTTCTTGTCCACAGAACGCAACATGTTTGGCTATCACACTTGATTCATCTGCAACCGCCCAAAAGATCGTCGAATCATCTATGAAATATCTTAGCTGCCTTGAACATTACTTTACTCAATTGATCATTAAAACCCATGACGCATTAGCCATTAAAACGACCAAATTAACAAACTTTATGTATTGAAATGATGAAAATATCAAATGGTGAAGATCATACTCCATGAGTTCAAGTACAACATAAATATCTTTAATTTAAATTACTAGTATTCACACCTGTATGGGTCTACTTTAGCCCCAATATTGATGGCTTGCGGCTGGAATTTTGTGTGGTTACTGCTGGAATGCTCATGGAATTTTCCATGCTTGTTATTGGAGTACTTGTCTGATGTTACGAAACCTGCCTACTCTTCAAATGGGCTGGTCAACATGTTAGATAAGCAAAATATTTCTTAAAAAGATGCCCGGGTAAAATTATGAAAGTTACGTGAACTAACTTAATAGTAGTATTTACTAAGAATGTAAACATTCGCGAAATGACCACGTTGTACAATCAAGGAGTTTTCGAAACCTATACAAGTTTGACAAGTAATGTTGTGGCCTAGAGTTTTATTTTTCTTCGAAAGCACTCGTAAACTTGATTTAAAGAACTTATTTTCTTAAAAAATAATACTGTAATAATAAGCTTAGACACTTGTTTACCAGATGCAACCATATAGCTGTTGAGATTTTAGATCTAATTAACAATTAAACATATCACGAGTACGCAACGGAAAAATCAAACACGTATAGAACTTATAATTAACAAGGGATTGAAGATGTGTACCTTTTAGCAAGAAACGTTACACTGCTTTTAGCAATAAACGTTACACCGTCTTCAATATACGCGTGTGTATAACACCACGCGAAACCACCAAGGATCAAAAGAATAATCCCTCTAAGTATTCACACACAATACGTTCTTAGCAAACAACGAAGTATGCTAGTACTAGTAGTGTTTAAACAAAACGATCACCGTAGATTGACTATCAACTAAACCAAGTAACCCTTCGTGTTCTTGAGGGTCAAACCACAACCAAACGAAAAATCCTTTGTGGGTTTGGTTCGGTCGACTAGGAGAAAAAGCAAGAGAGATTAGGGATTTTAAAGATTGAAGTTATGAGGTCTCAATGAACCTAAGACCTCCTTATATACTCCTCTCAACTTGTCTTGCAAGCAAAGTCCACCACCTCCTCATGAGGAGGTGGTTCGACCAACTATAAAAAAAGAGTGGGAAAAACCAAACTTTTCTTTTTTCGGTTTTGCATATTAGTCCTTTAACTATTAACAACAAATATTTATTCTTGTTAAACTTTTAATGATCGTTTGTTAAACACTAATTAATATATTACATTAATATATTAAATACGTTGTTCTACATATTAACGCGTGCGTCCCCTTAGGCTCGAATAAATTCCCGGACATATATAATTTATATTTGTTCATAATCCAACAGCTCCCACTTGGACATGTATAAATTATACAATAACATTGGTAAGCGTCTAGCAACACGCCAATGCTCCCAGAAACATCCGAGTGTGGTTTCATAAAGACACGGACAAATGATTTATGAATTTACAATCCCTTTGTTTTCGATACCGTGTTAAAAATGAATATGGATCAATGTCATTCCATTATTTAACGATTCTGTTTCTCGTATATGTAACTAATCAAGATTATCGAAAATCAATGAGACATATCTGTATGAGTTTTCGGGTACGGCCATACACAGATCTGATTAATTCTACGAGGGGCCCAGTGGCATCATTCTTCAACTATTGAAGGAACAAATTCTATATTGACTACAAGTGTCAAGTCATCATGTTTCAAAATCACTTTTGAAATAGCCCTTATTAGTTATCTATTTTTCAGGATAACTTAGACTAGATCAAAAAGGATTATCCACATATGCAAGACCTACTTGAATCTCAAGTCTAAGGATTTTGTAAATAAAATCACTTATAAGATTTACTTAATGACGATGATCCATAAAGTAATATTCTTGTTGTGGGTAAATCCAATATTCATCTTATGAATATCATGTGAGTTTGGTGGACACATCCTTAATATCTACAATATCACCAATCACTCAGAATTGTCTTAATTTAACAATATTCTCATATTGTTAATTGACAATGGATTAATTTAAAATAATAACTATTATTATTCATGGATTTAAACATGCAAATATATGACACAATTTAAGATAAAAAACAAAATACCAAGTATCATTATCATAAAATAAATTGTTAAAATATCCCTTATCCAAATACTAAACACATATCTATATGAAACTACTAGCTAAACGAAGTCCCATGCTCCTAGCATGTTGAGTAAGCTTTCCTTTAGATAAATCATTCATAAAAGGATCAGCCAGATTGTCATCTGTGTGAACTTTAAGAAGGTTACTTCTATAGTAGTGTTTGGCGCCCATCTGAACCCTTGGTTCGTTGGCGATAAGAAGTGCGGCTGAATTGTCGCAAAACATCTTATTTGGTTCGTTTATTGTTGGTACTATACCAAGCCCTGAAATAAACTTCCTAATCCAAACAACTTCCATCTCTGCTTCTGAAGCAGCTATGTAATTCAGCTTATGTAGCAGGCTTTGTAGTAGTACTTTACTTGGAGCTTTTCTAGTCTACTGCGCTTCCGTTCAAAACGAAAACGCATCCTATCAGAGATTTCATATCATCTATATCGGTCTCAAATCCAGCATTGCAATAGCAATCAACTCGAAGTTCAGCTTTCGGATTTCCACCATAAACCAAGAACATATCTTTAGTATTTCTTAAATACTTAAGAATATTTTTCATAGCAGTCCTGTGAAGTTTACCAGGATTCTGTTGAAACCGGCTTGTTATATTTTGCGCAAACGTAACATCAGGTCTAGTGCATCTTACAGCATACATAATGGATCCCACAACCGAAGCATAAGGTACATTTTGCATACGCTTCACCTCTTTAGGTGTTGACGCACCTTGTGTTTTGTTCAAGTCAAGTCTTTCGTGCATGGGGATATGACCACATTTGGAATTATCTATTTTATATCTCTTTAAGATCTTATCCATGTAAGCATTTTAACCAAGTCCAATTAATCGCTTTGACCTATCTCTGTAGATTTTGATTCCAAGAATAAATGCTGCTTCCCCCAAATATTTCATAGCAAAACACTTTCCAAGATAATCCTTTACACTTTGTAAACTTGGAATGTGATTTCCCATGATGATTATGCCATCAACATACAAGATGAGGAATGTAACATTACTCCCATTAGCCTTTTGATATACACATGGCTCATCAAGATTTTGATCAAAACCAAACCTTTTAATTTCCTCATCAAATCTTTTATTCCAGCTTCTTGATGCTTGCTTAAGACCATAAATGGATCTTTGAAGCTTGCATACTTATCTGGGATGATTAGGATCAACAAAACCTTCAGGTTGTACCATATAAATATCTTCATCAAGATAACTATTTAAGAAGGCAGTTTTGACATTTATTTGCCATATCTCATAATCATAATACGCCGTTATAGCTATAAGAATCCTAATAGCTCTAATGTCAGCGACGGGAGAGAACATTTCTTCATAATCAACCCCGTAGAGTTGAGTATAACCCTTTGCTATAAGACGAGCTTTATAGGTGTGTACAATACCATCGATGTAAGTCTTTTTCTTAAAAATCCACTTACTCCCAACAGTCTTACAATTAGGAGGAAAATCAATAGGACCCATACCATATTGTCCATCATGAATTGTATTTTCGCATTCACAGCATCGATCCACTTATTAGATTTTGAATCTAACATTGCAACTTTATAACTAGTGGGTTCATCAAGATCCCCTAGACTATGTTCCTCCCCCTCTACATTTAGACATAAGCGATTTAAACTCGACGTGACCTTTCGGACCTATGAATCGGAATATCTTCCTCTTGAGGTGGTTCGAAACCTTCAACCTCCATAGGAATTTCGCTAGTGATTTCAGAAGGTGATGTATCTTCATCTTGAATTTCTTCAAGATTTATGGCCCTCCCACTAACTTCTTGAGTTATGAGATTTTTCTCAAAGAACTCGGCATACCTCGCAACAAATATTTTGTTTTCAGATGGGAAGTAAAAATAGTAACCCATCGTTTCCTTTGGGTATCCTATGAAAAACCTTTAACCTCCATAGGAATTTTGCTAGTGATTTCAGAACAGGATGCATGTATCTTCATCTGAATTTTGATAAGACTCCTTTGCCCTCCACTGACTTCTTGAAGTTATGAGATTTTTCCAAAGAACTCAGCATAACCTGTAACAACTATTTGTTTTATGTAGGAAGCGAGAAATGTAACAACCATCAGTTTCCTTTGGGTATCACTATGAAGATACACTTAACAATCTAGTTCCGAGTTATTTTGTCAGAGACTATCCTCTCTTACCAAGAAGCCCTCACATCCCATACCTTTAAGTAAGAGTAGATTAGTAGAACTTTTCCCATACCAAGTTACCATATGGAGATCTTATCACCTCTTGTGGTACCATATATTGAGAAAGCTTGTTGCAGACTCTATGAGCATAATCCCAAAAGAGATAAAGGGCAGAGTTTGTAAGATTCATCATAGATCACACCATATCTAACAAAGTGCGGTTTCTACTCTCAGACAACCCCATTATGTTGTGGTGTGTATGGAGGAGTAAGCTGTTGAAGCATTTTCGTTAGCTTTTAGATAATCTTTAAACCTTGCTTTATGTAATAGCCCACCCTCGAACTATCGAAGAGCCTTGATTGTCTTCCCGGTTGATTTTCCACTTCAATTTAAAACACTTTGAGAACGTTATTCAAAGACCTCAATGTTTATGTTTAATGAAGATAAACAATAACCAATAACTACTACAATCACACTGTGAATGTAATGAAGTAGCTAGCACCTTGTCTTGACACATGTCTAAGTGGACCACACACATCAGTATGTATTATTCCAAGAAGATCAGTCGCCCTTTCGGGACGATGTAGAAACGATTTCCTTGTCATAGATAAGTAGAGTCCAAAATATGTTTGGCTCTTTTAAGTGTTATCATACATAAATAAAATAACATTTAGTACAAGATCATGCATATCAATTCAAAAATATCATTACTCTAAGGAAATAAAGCACTTATTCTTAGAAACTAAAATTCCAAAATCCGTAAAACGCTGGACAAATCCATTTCAACCAAACGGTGAACTGAAACAGCACCTCTAATTATAGAAGGTGCATAATGACTATTGTCTAAACAAAACACAAGGCCATTAGGTAAAACTAAGTCAAAACTTCCAATAGCTTCTACTTGTTTCAGCCTCTTTTACTCCTCACAAAACCAATAAATTTAGTGTTATCATATAAGAGTACCACACTAAGTGTCGTACACCCAGGATTTACTAGAAAAGAAAAAATTCTATTATGAAGACATCTGAAGAACGGCAGTGCCAACTTGCTTCTTCATCTTAATCAACTCACATCAAGGTAACAGGTACAAATCCTCGTACAATGACCCACATCCTTGTCGTGTGGCAGTTATCATCCTAAGCTGGGCGCTCCATAACAGTACTTATGGGTTTTAGGCTTAGGGATATAAACCTCTTATCCTTATCCTTTCCTTTCCATTAAACCTTATTCTGCTTTTGCTATAAGCGATTTTTGTTATTGGCTTCTGGATTTTATACCAACCTATAATCATCATTACTTGTGTGTTATAGCCCTTTTAGAGTAAACCTTTTTTAATACTCATTGAGGTCATCGACATGTATTCAGCCAACTGTCTTCCCCATGTTATATGCTTATTGTATGAGGCATCAGATATACAAACCAACACTAGCTCTTGTGGGAGCACATAAATCAAGACCATTCCATTCCACATAATTCATCCATCTAATGACATAATGGAGCAACTATTTTCACCTCATCATGTTTAGCAAGCATGTAAAGTGTTAGGGGGGGATCAGTCAAACCACTACCACTCCAACTTGATTCATCAAAACATGGATTTACACTCTTGAATCCATTTCATAACGTGAGTATTTGAATTAGTCATTAAGTTTCACGGAGTCATACTTCCCGATCAGCATTAAGAACAAGTCACCTCATATGAATCATATACCAGCATTCCGCGGCCGCAAGTACTCATCAAATAAAAATAAAAAAAAAAAAAAAAAAAAAGAATCGGTAGGATCTGGTGCAAAGAAATAGGCTGTTCAACTGACAAACAATTACCATTCACTCTGCAAGACCATCTTAAAATTGACGAAACCAAGTCATATAAAATATTTCCAGAACAATTTCAAACATCGACCCTGAAAGCCGAATCGGTTTCTATGTTTTAGACAGGTATAGCCATTTACAAACACATAGTAAGTTTCAAGAATTGATTATTTTCGATAATACTCCTTCTGAAGAAACAATTAACTACCCAACGAGTTATTAATAAATAAACAATTAATTATTCTAAAGGTAGGACCCAACTTGACATACCCCCTTACCACATCAGTTGATCTGCTAGTGATGGGTTGGTAAAATTCAAAAGTATCACGATTGATAATTCACTCAACTATTGCAATTCCTAAACATATGGGACTTAATTAAGTAATAAAATTACTTTATTACAATATAGCTAAGTAAGTCATTTTCATCCACATCTTTGCCGCGTGTAACAGATCTAACCACAACAACACGTTAAGTCGTCCAAATTTTCAAAACAGTAATTTATGTAACACTCACCGTTCTCCCATGGAAAATGCGTATAATTTACCTGTGACTGAGCAAAACTACACACAAGCTCACGCATATGTAAAACAATCAACAAGGATTTTTACAAATTGGATTGCAATAACTTAGTGAAAAGAGGTATTTTATTTAACTTGTGTCTAAAATGTACGAAAAGCAAGCATAACATCTACGTAACTTTAATTTTAATAAAAAACTTTACATCCAATTAATTATTATAACGTATCACCTATTACAATCGATCTTAAACAGTAAATCAGGACGAGACCTTAAAAATTGACGAGTCAACGTATCTTTAAATTAAAGATTTGCTTTTTATCGCGGGAAAGGGAAGAAAGATTAAAGAATGAATTAAAAACTAATTCAATACCTAGATCAATGTCGCGACTTCCTACAATAGTATACAAGGTAAGGAACCTAACAACTTAAGTCTCAGAGTATTATATAAAGGGTAATGGGTATCTACAAGACCCGAAGTATTGATGATTCTCACCGAACTTATCCATGCAACTCATATAAGTACTTTCTTCAAATTACGTCATTGATAAAACTTTAAAACTTTAATTTAAAGAATACATTACACATAACTATATGATTGCGTAGATCCAAGTTCAAGGAAGATTCATATACGGATATGTAAGCACGAATCCACTTTGACTTTTTGCATTAGAAATAGTTCATAGATAAACATCTTAATATTTCGATAATCATTAGTATTTTAATTTGTTTTCCCAGAACAAATCCCTTTCTATTTCCACAAGTAAAGAACTTAAAATAAAACAAATAAACATACAACTAAACTAAAAAATACATTTTATTTAAAACACACTTAACATTAAGCCATGCCAAAACATTAAATATGAGCACACATAATTATCTAATAAATAAAACATGCATTTAATAATATAAGGAGACACCTCAGCCTATAAAACTCCGGTCATATCATCGATAACTCGATTAGCGTAAGCCTTATATAAATAAATACCACCAAAATAGCAACATAACACCTTTTAACTATTTTAGAGCCACATTCATTCAATAAGGTCCTTTCCCAAATTCTTGAATCGAAGGATCTTACCAGTTATAGAAATAATTAAAATTATTGCATATTTTATTCAAATTTAAACCAAATCCGTTTAAAACAAATTAACAAGATTTAATATCTACAATGTCAATCCAGATAAATTCTGAGACATTATTTTTATCATAGGAGCTCCTAATAACAATTATCAAAACTTAAACCATTAACATTAATACATCAAGTTTTTAGAAAATTGCATACAAACCTAGATTTCGTCTAAATTAATTTTATTAACCTCGCAAGACAAAATCTTTTTAAACAAAAACGGCCCATCGGGGCATTTAAAATAATCACGAAACCCTAATTGTTGTCCCAATTTTACTCCTTGTAATTAAAGATTCTACACGATGGCTCGTGATGCCACTGTTGGGTTTACATCTAATAACCAAGTTAAATACACGAGTACGTAGCGGGATATAGAAAAGCAAGTAAGAAATACAGTATAATTAACAAGAATAGACAAAAGTGTACCCTATACTTAGCATGAAACGGATAACAACCGTTTAAAGGTAACCGTAAACACTGACTTCTTAATACGCGGGTGTATAATACCAGCGAGAACCACCAAGAATCAAAGAGGTACATATATCCTTAAGCTTCCACAACACAATAGTTTCTCTTAAGCACACAATTAAGAGACTAGTAACTAACGTAGAGTATTAGCAAAACGAATCAACGAATACTTGACAATCAATAAACCGAATGGTCCCTTTATCTTTGTTGAAGGTCGAACCACAAAAAGACCACGAAAACACCCTTTAGTGGGTTGTTGTTGCAATCGAACCAAAGAAAGGAAGAAACAAGAGAACCGAAACCTTTGGAGTTTATGACAGTTCGATGACGAGATATTACGGATAGAGCACAAGTAACGATTTTTGGTTTTTAAGTTTTTTTCAGATATGAATCTAATGAAAAAAACTAACCCTCTATATATAGACCTTTGTTCAAGCATCCTAAAACCCTTATGAATGGGCCCCCCCCCCCCCCCCCCCACCTTTTTTGTAACAGACTAGGAGAAGCAAAGCCAAACCATACCCTTCTATTTTTCGGTTTTATATATTTAGTCCCTTAACTCTTTAATGACTAATATTCTAATACTTGTTATCATATAACGATCGTTTACTAAACACACTAATTAAACATTGTTTAACGTATTGAACGTGTGCTCCCCTTTAGATGTTCAAATAATATTCCGACAAATATTAATTCCATATATGAAACAATATTCCATACATTTTTTTGAGGTATGTATTGAAGGGTATATTTACCCATATACTTTTTCTAGTTTGCCAATCTTTCTTGCTAAGTATAAAAAATCTTTCTGTTTGTGTTAAGGGTTTATAATCAAACTCTCTTTTAAGTCTTCATCCACATATGATTTTTTACGTTTTTGTGCGAAATGATATTTTGTGTAAGGATTTTCATATGGGTCATCACAACAATCCAACATTTAAAATGCATTTGATGTTTTTAACCTTGTAAAATTTATATGCCTTTTTAGGACAAAGTCAGATGATATGATGTTAAAGTAGTATCCCACATCGAGCGGACAATGCTACCTATGCGAAAACTATACTTCTAAAAGCGGGGTTCGGGTTCCATAGATCACCGCACAACGAAGCATATTTACTTTTGATTCACTAGTGATTTGCTTCATAAAGTAAAATATTTATCCAACAAGGCGTTACAGTGAAAATACTAGTCTTTCTAATCAGCGCGAGACAAAGTCTTATCTCTCTCTCGACAACATGTCAAAAGAGTCAAGGTAAGTACTTATAACTCCATATCTATTTGCTTATTGTGTTTAAAATTTTAATTTAATAGTCTTATAATATATAGCGTTGTCCTGTAGATTATGTGTGATATATCTATTTATCATGCTATACATATGGCTCTGGTTCTGTTGAGAATGTTTTTATTTTGAGAAGATTGAGAAATCTACGTTTGAGCAAATTGATTCATATTTTTTTATTTGATTTCTACAAAGTAAACAACATTAATAGTAGAATCAAAGTATAATGTTCACACAAATTAGATCTCACAAATCATTGTTGTAAAATCGAGTTGATGATAATAATCTAAAATTAGTATAAATAAAAGATTCAGAGTTTAACTTATATATGCAAAAACGAGAAGATTTTCTTTAACATTGATCGATTTTATTATACATTTTGAATTATACATCACATATTAAAATGAGTTGACTCTTGAAAAAAATTGAATCGAATTAAAAATCTACTAATTTTGAAAACCTTCTCATCGTCATCAAAAATAAAAACCTTTCTCAATCGGATCCGGGAATCGTATACATATTAGATGCGTTTTAGAAAAATAAGAAGTCAAATAAATTTCTTATTATCAAATCATAATTGTGATTAGGAAAAGTTATTTAATTTCTATCAGTTATAAATTAGGGAAAAAACAAAGTCTTTAGTTTTCTATAAATATTAGGTCTTTTCTTGTATTGAAATCTTTGGTTAATAATATAAGCTTTGCTAATATGTTCTTGGCGGTTGCTATGTTTCTCTTAATACCGATAGTCGTTTGAACTCAACGATATTGTTGGACAGTTTGCATGACTTATCGGTAATTCGTTTCTGAATCAAATGATGGTGAAAGATTATGTATCAGGTATTCTGTTAGGAATCACCAGATTCAATTGTTTGTATTTTAATTTCAACTACATCAGTTGGTATCAAGAGCCGAAGTTCCTGATTAAGATGTTTCCAAGGAGAAGTGAAGGCGAAGAGTGAATATCCGTTCTCTTTGAGGTGATGATCATACTTTTTATGAATAGAGAAATTGGATATCGGGTTTGTGTGACTGAATATGAAGGCTCCAATATTTGATGATGATCAATATGAAGAAGAATCGATGCTAGTTTATGATATCGATATTGAAGATGTCATTAAGGAAGAAGAAGGATTTATCGAGAAACAGGAGGATTGGTGGGAAAAAAGACAAACAACAAGACGTGCGTCGTGTGGCTAATGAATCTTTGTTCTTCAATGATCTCCAAAGCTACTTTAAATGTTTGACATATTGAGGAAGACATCAATCTACAAAATCACATGAGTTGTTGTCGTTTGCAAAAAGTATTTTATTATCAATGGAATAGCCAGTTCGTTCAAACATTTTTGGATTCGTAAAAAATATTGGTATTTGAAAGTACACCCATGGTCGATAAGTTCGTTTTAAAGAATTTCATCAAGTTCGAGTCGAGTCCATTATAAAGCAATGGAATTTAACGGCAAGGGATACAAATTTCTGGAGTGCTAACGATTACAAGGGACGAGTGAGGCAAACTCACGAGGACCAGATTTTAAGTGGGGCGGGAGAAATGATGGCGCTTTAGGAAAAATGGGAAAAAGTCACAATAAATTTCTGTATCTAATCAATATCATAAAATTGTCTATTAGAAGTATTTTAAATTTCTAATCAGTTATAAATTTAGAGAAAACGAAAACAGTCTCTAGTTTCCTCTATAAATATTAGAGGTCTTTTTCTTTTGTATTGATCTCTTGAGTATTAATAATAAAAGCTTTGCTTCTTGTTCTTCGGCGGTTGGCTAAGATTCTCTTAATAATCCGTATTCGTTTGAATCACGATGTCTGAGTTTGGATCCTATTTATCGGTATCTTTCTTGAATCAACGATAGTCTTGGGAAAGTTGTTTATCTGGTATTCGTTGGAATCAACAGATTCAATTTGTGTGTTATTTTATTTTCACTACATCACATATAGTGTTAACTAAATTTGCATGTTCATAAGGGTAAATCTTAAAGGTTTATAGAATGAGCCTCAGTGTGTCACTGTAAAGCAGTAATAAAGTTACAGCTTTTTGCTGCCTCTTTACATATTATGCTACATATGCTATCATGAAACATTTCATTTGTTAAATGTTTCTCTTTTACACAATGTGGTATGAATTAATACTATTGTTAACAATTAGCGTTTCTATATTGGTTCATTGCGTCTCAAGGGTAGAGTAGTCCCCAACAAGCTTTCAATAATATCATTGTGCCAATTTCCCTATATAGCAATAACACACATATAGAATTGGGGCAAATCAAAAGAATATTTTACCTCTTCTATCATTCTGCTCATGTGATGCCGAGTTACATGACTATCTTAAGTGATGTACGTGTTCCTCTATGTGGTTCACGTTGCTTTGTTTTGACTACTATGTTATCAAATATTGTCCTCGACACTTTAAACCAACTGTTCAACACAAGTACATCACTTTGTACTCGTGTCAAGCAGTTCAAGTTGACTTTGAGCACAATTAAAGATTGGAGAACATAGCAGTGCAACTAAAGTCTATTATTCCACACTGAGGAACAGGTGTCAATCTTATGCAATTCTAGTAACACGGCACAATAACAAGACCGGAAGGATGGAAGATTAAAATTTGTTCTAGGTTTGAGACCAATACTCTTATGGGTACTATTGGCAAGGAAACGGAGCTTAAACATAGGGAGAGGTAGGGGGTGTGTAATTGGAGCCGAAACCATTCAAACACAAAATATAGTTTCTAACGTATAAAGCAACCATAACACAAAAAGAAAGATACGATATAGAAGACATAAGATAAACGATAAAGATAAAAAAGTACAAATAAGCTCGACGACCTTTGAGGTTTTTAAATGCATCAATTATAGAAGCTGAATTCTAAACACTATCAGACGACATATATTTATTCAATGTGAAGTAACACAAGCGATCCGGCCAGAAAATCATCTGACAACCTATTGCGAATTTCGATTCTTGCATATCTTCATTGCTGAAAATCCCCTACCGGTTGTAGAAGTAGAAACCGGAAGTGTCAAGATAAGACGGATCAATCTATCAACCAAATGATATGTCTCATGTTTCTCAGTTTCTACAAGAATTTCGCATAATCTAGCGATAGTAGAAGCACCACTCAACTTTGAGTTATTTGCAATGTTGAATACCTCCAACTCATATCTCAACCAAAACCTCTCTTTTTTTGTAAAGTCAACCGGGTAATACTTTCAACAAGGAAGATTTTTTCAACATTTAATACTTAATATATTTTATTAGGCGACATCAGCGAACTAAGAGTCAACAACTCAATTGCTTCATCATTGAATCTAAAGGCCATCTCGTGCAATTGCTTGTCCAACGTGCATACGAAAATATCTACCGGATAATATTGATCAAAAGTAACATGATTATCTTGTTGACGAGCTGAGGGCAATATCTACTAGACTTGTATAGAACAGTCCTGTCAGGCAATATTTGATATTTTTCACAAAACAATATTACCTGGCGTATTAACCCTTCCCATGATCCCATCCATCATTTCTGAAATTATTGAAAGTTTCCTTTGTTGCTGAAACTAGCTGTATAGCATTGCCAATCTCTAGGATTTCATTAGTGAGAGTTTTTAAAGAAATATAAGCTGCCTCCCCGTTATTTTATTTATCAAGTTTAGAATGAACACAAACTCAAAGGATTTCAAATGAGTATAACATCCTTCAACATCTCCACGTTGAGACGGATAAGATCCATCTTTTATTATAACCTCAAGAACTATACGAGTAGGATTATACATCTTAAAGCAACTCCCCACCCGAAATATTGACAAGTAAAGCGTGAGAAGCCCAACGTGTAACACCAACTCGTCTAAGATACCACCGACTTGATATGCTCGTTATCCTTTTTTAATTTCACCAAGTCCCAACGTGAAGCTATAGCAAAATGGAACTTGGTGAAAAAAGGAGCGAATCAAGTCGGGACTTTAAGATGAGCTGGTGATACACGTTGGGGTTCTCACTATCTTTCTGTTTCGATTTTGCTTAAGATGTATAGTCCTACTTGTATAGTTCTTGAGGGTATAATAGAAGATGGATCTTATCCGGCTCAACGTTGAGATGCTGATGGATGTGTACGTTATACTCATTTGAAATCCTTTGAGTTTGTGTTCATCTATACTTGATAAATGAAATAATGGGGAGGACTAATATTCTTTCAAAAGCTCTACAAATTAAACCCCCATATTGGCAATGCTATGGAGCTAGTTTCAGCAACAGATGAAAGTCTTAATAATTTCAGAAAGGGTTAATACACAAAAATGTTACTAAAGTTTTTCAAAATATTCACCTAAGTTACTAAAGTTTTTTCCGTTAGAAAAAGGTTACTCAAGTATACGGATTTATCATTTGGGTTACTCAACCTTTAAAACAGTTACAAATAGGCTACTCAAGTATACGGATTTATTTTTTGGGTTACTAATCATTTCAAAGAAGGCTTATTAATTTGAGGGAGGGGCCAATTGTACCTTAAAAAAATTCACTTGTATATCTTTGAGTAAACTTGAGTAACCCTTATGTACGGAAAAACAACTTTAGTAATCTTAGGTGAGAACATTGGGCAAACTTAGTACATTTTTGTGTATTATAGGGAAAGGGTAATTTGTTGGAATACGTTCATAATATCGAATTATATATAATCCTGGAATATTTTAATTTGAAACCTAAGGGGACGCACACGGTTAATAAGTAAACAATGTTGAATTAGTGTGTTAGTAACGATCGATTATATGATAACAAGTATTAGAATAATTAGTCCATTAAGAGGTATAAGAGACATATAAAACAATATATCAAAACGCCAAAAAATAGAAGGGTATGGTTTGGCTTTGCTTCTCCTAGTCGGTTACAAAGCCCATTCCATATGGGTTTAGGATGCTTGAACAAGGTCTATATATAGGGGTTAAAGTTTTTCATTATTCATATCTTGAAAAACCTAAAAACCAAAAATTCGTCCTTGTGCCTTACCCTAATACTCGACCCCCGAATACTTTCAAAACCAAAAGGTTCGGTCTCCTTGTTTTCTTCCTTCTTGGTTACGAATCTATGCAACAAAACCCACAAAGGGATTTTTCGTGCGTCTTTTTGTGTCGAACCTTTACACAACAAAGACTCATTCAGTGTTTACTTGATTTGAGTCAAGATTCGTCGATCGTTTTCTTAATACATCTACATATACTACATAAATCTATTATCTGTTTGCTAAGTAACGTATGTGATGTGCGGAAGTCTTAGAGGAACATACCTTATTCTTGGTAGTTTCGCGTCGTATATACACACGCCGTATGATAAAGAATGTGTATACGTTACCTTTCAACGTAATCGTTTCATGCTAAAAGGAACACCTTACCTCTATCTTGTTAATTAATGTATTCTACATGTAATCTTTAATTCCGCTGCGTACTCGTGTTAATTAATTGGTTAATTAGATCATAAAACCCAACAGTGGCATCACGAGCATCGTGTAGAATCTTTAATTACAAGAATAAAATTGGACAAATTAGGGTTTCGTGATTAATTTTAATGCCCCAGATGGGCGTTTGTAAAAAGATTTGATCTTGACGGTTAATAAAATTAATTATGACGAAAACTAGGTTTATCAATTTTATAAAAACTTGATTATTAATGTGTTTAATGGTTTTAAGTCTTTGGTTACTAGTTAATGGAGATCCAATGATAAAATCAATGCAAATTTATCATGGATTGATATTAAGATATAAAATCTTGCTTAATTTGTTAAAATGGATTTGGTTTAAATTTGATTAAAACAACGCATAATTTTAAATTATACATCTAAACTGGTAAGAACCATGATTTCAAGAATTTGAGTGAATACCCTTATTGAATGAATGGCCTAAAATAATTAAAAGGTGTTACTGTGCTATGTGGTAATTTATTTATATAAGGCAATACGTAACTCGCTATATCGATGCATAATGGCCGAGTTTATAGGACGAAGAGCCTTATATGCATAATAAAGCATGTTTTATTATTAAGAATAATTAGGATCATATATAATGTTTGCATGAGCTTAAATTGTTAAGTGTGTTTAAATTAAACTGTTTATTTAGTTTAGTGATGTTTATTTGTTTTTATATTAAGTTCTTGACTCTTGTGAGAAAAAAAAAGGGTTTTTCTAAAACAAATAAACATGACTAATGATTGTTACCGAAAATAAGATTTATTGAATGACACTATCTAATGCAAAAAGTCAAAAGTGAATATCGCTTACATCCGATAATAAAATCTTCCATGACTAACTAGCAATATATAGTTGTAATTGTATTCTTATAACTTAAAAGTTTTAAATTCTTATCAAATGACTAATTAGCAAACAGTAAACTATATAGTTGCAAGGATAAGGTTTCGGGAGAAACAGCACCAAACTTTCGGTCCTTGTAGATACATACCCTATAATTACTGAACTACGTGTAGTTTTCCTTAGCCTTGTATACTAAAGGAAGTCCGCGAATGGTCAAGGGTTTGAATGATTTTTACATCATTATTTAATCTTTTCCCGCATAAAAAGCAAATCTTAAAATTTAAAGAATACGTTGAATCGTCATTTTTAAAGTCCTCCTCTATTTTCTATGAATAAGATACCGATGGATAAAAGGTGATAACCGTAATAATAACTTAATTGAGGTAAATGTTTAATTTATTAAAAATAAATGTTACGAGATGTATGCATGCTTCTTCAGTACATTCTTGACACGTCAAATAAAATGATACCCCTTTTTCACTAATGTTATTGCCATCCAATTTGTGAAACACTGTTGATTGCATTTTTTCTATCCTATGCGACGAGACGTATGGTAGATTTCGCGCAGTCACAAGAGTAATTATACGACTTTTCCGTCAGACGGTGGAGTGAGTTACATAATTACTGTATCTTGAAATGGACGAATGTAGCGTTGTTTGTGGAATTTTTTTAGCAACCTGTTAACACGCGGCATAGATGCGGGATGAAACAAGCTTACTAGATATTATTGTAATAAAGTAACTGTCCGCACATGGTTTAGAATTGCCAATATATGTGAATATCAATCGTTGATTACCTTTATGCGACAATACCATCACTAGCAGATCCAACTGATTGGTGAGGGGGTATGTCAAGTTTGGTCCTAACCTTAGAAAATTGAATTTGTTTATTATATATAAACGTGGTATTAATTTTCTTCAAGGAGTATATCGAAATACTAATTCTTGAACTTTACTATGTTTGTAAATGGCACTACCTGTCTAAAACATAAACCATTCGGCTTTCAGGTCGATGTTTGAAATTTCTGAAATAGTTTTTTTAATGACTGGTTTTCGTCATTTAAGATGAGTCTTGAGAGATTGAATGGAATTGTTTTTGTCATTGAGAACACCTACTTCTCTTGCTCCACCTACCGATTCCGAGTACTTGCGCATTAGAATGCGTATAATATTACATAAAGAGAGTGACATTGTCTTATGCTCGAAGTTAAATGACTCACTGAACTTTAAAGACAATTCAAAATTCTCACATTATGAAATGCTTCAAGAGCTTAAATCCATGTTTGAGAAACAAGTTTGAGTGGAGTGGTTTGACCTAATCTAAACTTTCCATGCTTGCAAACAGGATGAGGGAAAACCAGTTGGCCCATATGTCATTAGATGAAGAATTATGTGGAACTGGAATGTCTTGATTAATTTGTGCTCCCCACAAGAGCTTAGTGTTGGTTTAATTTTGAATGGCCTCACTAAATAAGCATAACATGGGGAAGACATTTTGAAACTCATTGCTTATGCTCATGATATAAATAAAGGTTTACCTAAAAAAGCTGAAACACCACAAAGTAATGATGAATAAAAGGTGCGTAAAATCCAGAACTGCCAATAAATAAAATTCGCGCTTAAAAGCAAAAGGCAAGAATAAATGTAATGGAAAGGGAAAGGATAAGATGGTCTTATAGACCCTAAGCCTAAAACCCAAAGCACCTACTGCTATGGAGCGCCCAGCTAAGGATGAATACGCCACCTCTACAATGAGGCGTGGTCATTGTAAGAGGAATTGTCCTGCTTACCTTGCTGAGTTGATTAAGAAGAAGAACGCAAGTTGGCCACTAGCCAGTTCTTCAGAATGTCTCATAATAGAAATATTTCTTCTTTCCGCTAGTAAATCCTGGTGTACAGACACTAGTTGTGGTACTCTTGAAAATGTTAACACAAAATAATGGTCTTGGACAGGAGTACAAAGCTTGAAACAAGTAGAAACTATCTTGAAGTGATTTTATCATAGCTTTACACTAATGGACCTTGTTTTTTGTTAGACCAATATTCATATGCGACGACCTTCTAGAAATTAGAGTGTTGTTTCATTCACTCGTTTGGTTGAAAATGGATGTGTCCAGAGCGTTTAACGGATATGGAATTTCATATTTGCTAAGAATAATGCTATTCCCAGTATGGAATTTATGAAATAGATATGCATGATCTTGTAGAAAATGTTAATTCTATTTATAATGATTACACTAAAAGAGCCCCGGGCGTCTTGCTCATATAAGTAAGAAACGTATTGAAAAGCTGCAACAAGAAGGGCTTTTAAAATCAACAGATGATGAGTCATTTGATCAATGCGTATCTTGTTTATCGGGCAAGATGACAAGGAAATCGTTTCCACATCGTCCCGAAAGGGCGACTGATCTTCTTGGAATAATACATACTGATGTGTGTGGTCCACTTAGACATGTGTCAAGACAAGGTGCTAGCTACTTCATTACATTCACGGATGATTATAGTCGTTATGGTTATGTTTATCTTCTTAAACATAAACATGAGGTCTTTGAAACGTTCAAAGTGTTTAAAAATGAAGTGGAAAATCAACTCGGGAAGACAATCAAGGCTCTTCGATCAGATCGAGGTGGCGAATACATAAGCCAAGAGTTTAAAGATTATCTTAAAGCTTGTGGAATTGTCCAACAGCTTACTCCTCCATACACACCACAACACAATGGGGTGTCTGAAAGGAGAAATCGTACTTTGTTAGACATGGTTCGATCTATGATGAATCTTACTACTCTGCCGTTATCCTTTTGGGATTATGCTCTAGAGTCTGCAACACGCATTCTCAATATGGTTCCAACCAAGAAGGTTGATAAGACTCCATATGAATTATGGTATGGAAAAGTTCCTAATCTGTCTTACTTAAAGGTCTGGGGATGTGAGGCGCTTGTGAAGCGGGATACGCCTGACAAACTCCAACAAAGATCTGTTAAGTGTATCTTTATAGGATACCCAAAAGAAACGATGGGTTACTATTTTTACTTCCCACTAGAAAACAAAATAGTTGTTACGAGGTATGCTGAGTTCTTTGAGAAAAATCTCATAACTCAAGAAGTCAGTGGGAGGGCCATTGATCTTGAAGAAATTCAAGATGAAGATACACCACCTTCTGAAATCACTAGAGAAATTCCTATGGAGGTTGAAGGTTTTGAACCACCTCAAGAGGAAGAGATTCTGATTCGTCGGTCTGAAAGGACACGTCGAGCTCCAAGCCGTTTATGTCTAAATGTAGAGGCGGAGGAACATAGTCTAGGGGATCTTAATGAACCCACTAGCTATAAAGCTGCGATGTTAGATTCTAAATCTAATAAGTGGATCGACGCTATGAATGCGGAAATACAATCCATGATGGACAATATGGTATGGGTCCTAGTCGATCTTCCTCCTGGCTGTAAGATTGTTAGGAGTAAGTGGATTTTTTAAGAAAAAGACTGACATGGATGGTATTGTATACACCTATAAAGCTCATCTTGTATCAAAGGGTTATACTCAACTCTACGGGGTTGATTATGAAGAAACGTTCTCACCCGTCGCTAACATTAGAGCTATTAGGATTCTCATATCTATAGTGGCATACTATGATTATGAGATATGGCAAATGGATATAAAAAAAGCCTTCTTAAATGGTTATCTTGATGAAGACATTTATATGGTACAACCTGAAGGTTTTGTTGATCCTGATCATCACAGAAAAGTATGCAAGCTTCAAAGATCCATTTATGGTCTTAAGCAAGCATCAAGAAGCTGGAATAAAAGATTTGATGAGGAAATCAAAAGGTTTGGATTTTCTCAAAATCTTGATGAGTCATGTGTATATCAAAAGGCTAGTGGGAGTAATGTTATATTCCTCATCTTATATGTTGATGACATAATCATCATAGGAAATCACATTCCAAGTTTACAAAGTGTAAAAGATTATCTTGGGAAGTTACTTGCTATAAAGGATTTGGAGGAAACAGCATTTATTCTTGGAATCAAAATCTATAGAGATAGGTCAAAGCGATTGATTGGACTTAGTCAAAATTCTTACATGGATAAGATCTTAAAGAGATATAGAATGGATAATTCCAAACGTGGTCATATCCCCATGCAAGAAAGATTTGACTTAAACAAAACATAAGGTTCTTCAACACCTAAAGAGGTAAAGCGTATGCAAAATGTACCTTATGCTTCGGCTGTGGGATCCATTATGTATGTTGTAAGATGCATTAGACCTGATGTTGCGTTCGCGCAAAATATTACCAGCCAGTTTCAACAGAATCCTGGTGAATGTCACTGGACTGCTGTGAAAAATATTCTTAAGTATTTAAGAAATACTAAAGATATGTTCTTGGTTTATGGTGGAAATCCAGAAGCTGAACTTCTAGTTAAAAGCTATTACGATGCTGGATTTGAAACTGATAGAGATGATACAAAATCTTAAACAGGATATGTCTTCATTTTGAATGGAGGCGCAGTGGACTGGAAAAGCTCCAAGAAAAGTACTACTGCAATGTCTGCTATAGAAGCTGAATACATAGCTGCTTCAGAAGCTGTGATAGAAGCTGTTTGGATTAGGAAGTTTATTTCAGGGCTTGGTATAGTACCAGCAATAATGTTGATCCCACGCCTTGATCGGTTCTTTAAGATATAAAGAGTTTGTTACCTTGGAAGAATCCAAAATAATTTTTTTAAACCGTTTTGTACTAAGAACTAATAAATTGAGATGTAAACTAAACTTTGAACTAATTAAGAATTAATCAACAATAATAAGCACTAATAAGCTATTCTAAACAATAATAAGCAGTAAATAAGAAGAATTAAGCTATAATGCAATATTAAGCTATACGAAGTAAATTAAGAACTTACAAGAGCCTTTGCACAAACAAGGCTTATAAATTGCTCTTATGAGCTTATCAACAAGCTCTAGCTTATCATAGATAAGCTAGTGAGGTCCTGGAAACCCTTCCATTTCTGGTTTCCCTTCCAAAATTAAGCTGAGGTAATTTGAGGGTGGATATGAGTGACAATAAGCTCATTTAAGCTTTAAGAGCTTAATTGAGTATCCTACTAGCTTATGAGTATAAATGACAGCTTATTGAACTTATTTAAACACAAAAGAGCTTATTTAAACTATAATGCTTATAAGTGAAAACATGAATTGCAAATTAAGCTTAAATGAAAACAAACTTTTATTGATTAAGGAAACTGATTACAAGCTGATAAAAAGAAAATTACATTGATTTAAAAACAATAAGCTAAAAAAAACGACTATTAAGCTAAAATAAGCTAAATTACACTAAAATTATACTACTCCTAGATATGCTCTGTGAGTGAGGGGTTTGCTCCTTATATAGGCAAGAGGGGAATGTTCTAGGTCCTGTAGACGCTCCCATTGATCTCAACCCTTGATTTCTTCCAATCATTAGATCTCGATTTGTGGTCTTTGGATGAGAATGATGCACAAGGATTGCCAGCGTGGCAATCCCACTTCTTTGGAGTCGTGTGCTTCTTTTACATTGATTTCAGTGTAAATTTCCAATTAAGTTGTGTTTCTTTGAAGACCATGTGGCATCCCTTGTGTAATCTTGATCAATCATAAGCTTTTGGTGACGTTTTGGCTTGATAAGTTGGCACTTAGTACTAAGCATCTTCGTTGCCACGTTGGACGTGTATGGGAGTGGGTTAATTGCATTTTAATCAAGTAATTTTTGAGAAGGTGAATTAGGGATGACGATGAATAGTAAAAACGGTTTTACGCGCCCAATTTCTTATTAGTTTGGGGTTTGACTGAGTGAAAAGGGTTGGTTGACTTGGGCTTGGAAAGGGTTTTGGGCTGTGTGTTTGTTTTTGGGCCACGGTTAATAGGTTATAGAATTTGACTTAACGACCGTTAGTCCTTAACTAACAAAGGACTAACGGTGTTATTCATTTAGGGGTTTTGGTGAAAAATGTTTTAACATTAAGGGCTTTTTGGTGATTTTAAAGTTTTGTCATCTTGTGGGTTGACCAATGTTTGACCATGGTTGATACTTTCTCGTCTCTTGTGTACTCATTCCGTGTGTACCTGTGTGACAGCAAAGCCGCATCATAGCCCTCTACTCCAATACTATGAGCTTGTCAAATAAGATACCACATAGACCAGATCATATGCCACAAAAGTTCTCTACTTATCAACTTTTGACTCACGCAAAAATATGATTCGTCACTCAATAGGATGTAAATACTCAATAATAAAAACATTGCTGTTGCTCCATGTACCCACAACAACCATACTCTCTATAAAGAACTGCAACAAGAGATGCACCAGAATCTATAAGACATACACTGTGCATACTCATCCCGCCCAATTAACCATGCACAACAGAGTAACCTCTCTTCATTTCCGCCACTACTACCTGTGTCCAGAGATACTCAAGTTGTCTAAGATCACCGAATCCGAGATTGTAGACTATCCCAACACCTTGTAATATACATATCCCCACCCTCTATTAGAGATCCCGCCAGTGTGTACAAGAAGACCTCACCATTTATCTTACTTACAATACCAACATTGTGTAGAATGCTTGAAAATACCATAAGCTCACAGACACTATCACATGCTAACTTAGTACCTCAATATACTCCTTTGCAGAGCCAGACCTCCGATCCTTGAGAACTCAATGTACAGAAGTGCAACTAAGGATTAAGAGAAGATGTACCTGATATATAACATATATAATGATGATCATTAAATCGTATATTCCACGTCCTACATGTTATACAGCACCCTATATAACTTCGTACTGCTCACTGTAGCGACTCATTCGACATACATTTTCCCTCAGTGTGATTAGCTAAAATGATCTCTCGCTGAATGAGTAGCTGTGAACATTTATTATCATCGCACCCACCGTACGTCTCCCCTCGTCAACCGTGCCCCACTCTACATAAAACATATTCTCAATATACTGTGAACTTTAACATGATTAGCGATCCTCGCAATGTATCTAGAGATCAGATATCTCCAGATGCCCGGTTAAATAATGTAATACATGTGATCTATATTCATTTTTAAACACTCGCTTTGTATCACGGAAGTGATCAGAGGAATGGCTGTGTGCATACTGAGACTCTGGAATTGCTTTTTCGTCTTTCTGTTTGGTGTCTTTTATGGCAGAGACACATAATCGGTTCACGCGAAGTCTATATCTTCTGGGGCCAATCTACTCTTATTTTGGCGTGTGTGGTGCGTTGTCTGAGAACTGATCAAAAGGTGTTCAGAGATGTTAGATTGTTTTACTGTGTAGAGTAGCGCTGTGAGGTGCACACTAGATACTTGTGGGGTGGCTGTGAGATAGTAGATGATGCTCACACATGAATGTGATAATGTATATATGAGTTTGTATGTAGCGTGACGGAGTGTGTGTGTCTGCTCGTAGTCAGCCCTGAGCTGAGTAAGGTGGTTTGGCAGTCATGTAGAAGCGCTAATATAGAGAAAATGAAGAAGAGACAGAAGTATTGGATTGTGTAAAATAGTAATATTAAGATTGTGGTGAATTCTCAGAGTCTAAGTTGTTGAGGTGTGTTTTGGGAGTAAATTCCAGATCTGATCTTGGTCGTGTTTAAACTGTTATCAGACAGTTTGCCCTTTTGGTTTTCAGATCTGTTTCTGTGTTTGCCAAAAACAATGTCTAACTGTGGGTGTCTGCATTCACAGTAATTCAATACTTAACCACACACATCTCCATTACTTGCAGAGTTTTACAGATTCAGATTTTCGAATATTTATTACAACGCGCTTAGAGTATGCTAGAATAAACCCGATTCATTTTTTTTTCCAATCTGACCTATTTGTCCTAAGGCGTATCTTTTACTTCCTTCTTTATTCTCTTATTCGCAGGACTCTATTTACTCTCTTTTTTATTCTTATACGATCATATTTTATATGTTTTAACAAGACTAAATTTATTTGTTATAGTTTAAAGGACTATTATGCAAAATGGAGAAAAAGGATAGTGTTGGTTTTTTCCCCTTTTCCTTATAGTCAGTCGAACCACACTCCTCATGAGGAGGTGCTTTCTTGCATGCCAAGGAATATAGCCTATATAAAGAGATCTTGGGTCATTATTCACAATACACTTTTGAGAATTAAAAACCCTAATCTCTCTTGCTTTTTCTCCTAGTTCGACCGAACCAAAACCCTTAGGGTTTTCGGTTTTCTTTTCTTCCTTGTTCGATCGCAGATTAAACCCACAAGGGTTTTTCGTTTGTTGTGGTTCGACCCTCAAGAACTCGTCAAGGTTTTGATTCTAGTTGATTGTCAAGAAGAAGGTGATCGTTTGGTTTAAACACTACTAGTACTAGCATACTTCGTTGTTTGCTAAGAACGTATTGTGTGTGAATACTTAGAGGGATTATTCTTTTGATCCTTGGTGGTTTCGCGTGGTATTATACACACGCGTATATTGAAGACGGTGTAACGTTTATTGCTAAAAGCAGTGTAACGTTTCTTGCTAAAAGGTACACATCTTCAATCCCTTGTTAATTATAAGTTCTATACATGTTTGATCTTTCCGTTGCGTACTCGTGATATGTTTAATGGTTAATTAGTTTTTAAAATCACAACATAGGCTACCTTTGTTGTACGCAGCCACGATATACCGCTAGCTAAAACTTCTATCTGAGCCAAATGGATGACACACGTCACTCCCGATCATTCCTAGCGTTGTGTTTGAAGCCGAGGAAGTACGTACACCAGGACAAAGGTGCATTCGTTATATCGTAAGCTTCTTACTTGGCGCTAGGAATGATATCGATAGTGTGCCCGGGGTTTTGGTGTTTTCACGTGTGTTCAAATATAATGTTTTATATTTCGATGTGCGTGACGACAACATCCATGATAAATACATACAATTTATCATAGAGGGATATGTGATATAAATCTTGTTAATTGTTAAAGAATTTTTATGCAAATATGATGATCAAGAATTAAAACATAGACATTAAATTTATATGGTTTCGATCCCCGACTTTAAAAGCTAGGGAAGACCTTGGCAAATGTCTTAATGGGGCCTTTGAAATTTTATGTGCTATGTGGTGTATATTTGTATAAGGCTTACGCAATCGATTATGTCGATGGATGTGACCGGAGTTTATAGGACGAATGAGCCTTATATGAATATATGCATGTTTTAATTATTAGATAATTAGGATCATATATTGATATTGCATAACTTAAAATTGAGTTAAGTGTAATTTGAATAATTGATAAGGTGAATAGTTTTATGTTTATTATTATTTTTTTATTGTAAGTAATTGGACTTGTGAGAAAAAAAGGGGTTTTTGTTTTCGAAAAATAAATATAAACATGATAATTTATTATGAAATCCAATTTATTAAGGACTATTATAGTTTCATATGTGTTTTCCAAATTAAAGTTCTATTTGAATTGTTAAAACATGACGCTATGGACTTATGGGAAGTACAACTCATCCACTAAACAAACAATACGAAAGTTAGGAGGATTTTTCCTAAGATTTCTAGTTTTTAATAAGCTTCGCGCTGACCTGTTTCTCCGCTTCTTTGTGCGTTCGATTGGAGTTACCGTAAACCATGGCATGTCACTACAGTGTCATTATTAAAGTTTTTTTTTTTAAAAAACTTGCCTCTTTGTACACGTTTTTGACTATTATTTAATCTTTATATTTGGAAACATGTTGAATAGTCAATTTTAAAAGGTTACACTATTTATACATTAGATATATAGAAAATATGTGATACCATAATAAATAACTTAATTGAGTAAAGTTTTTATTAAAATCTATGATACGAAGATGTATGCATGCTTCTTCGTACATATTTGTCACGACAAATAAAAATACCATTTTTAAATAAATTATTGCCATCCAATTTGTAAAAACACTTGTAGATGCTTTTTACTATGCGTGAGATGTATGTAGATCTTAATCCCAAGGTGATTGTACACTTTTTCGTGAGACGTTAGTGTTATACAATTCGTTCAGCTATGTTTTTTGATTGGAACTACTAAATCGTTTATAGTTGAGCTACCTTAAAATCGAGGCATAGATGGGATAAAACATTCTTACTAGAATATTATTGTAATAAAGTAAGTCCCATATGGTTCTAGAAATTGCACCGGTGGCAATTATTGATCGTCAATTACCTTTTGAGTACACCATCACCAGTAGATCAACTGATGTGGTGGTGGTACGTCAAATAGGATCCTAGTCTTTAGAAAATTAATTGTTTATTTTATTAAACATGGGTAGTTAATTTTCTTCAAGAAGTTTTATCGAAAATACTAATTCTTGAACTTTAACTATGTTTTGTAGATGGCATTACCTATTTAAAACATAAACCATTCGGCTTTCAGGTCGATGTTTGAAAGAGAAAAACTTTCTGGAAATAATTTTAATGACTGGTTTCATCAACTTAAGTTAGTCTTGTGAGTTGAAAAGAAAATGTATGTCATTGAACAGCCTTTACCCGCGGCTCCTGCTGCAGATTCCGAGGCACAAGTGTTGTCACAATGGAATGCAGTTTATGATGCATATAATGAGGTTGCTTGTCTAATACTCGGTAGTATGACTCCTGAGATTCATAGACAGTTTAAAAACTCCTCACCATATGACATGATAAAAGAGCTTAAAGCTATGTTTGAAAAACAAGCTGGAGTGGAGAGGTTTGACCTAATCCAAACTTTCTATGCTTGCAAACAAGAGGAGGGTAAACCAGTTGCTTGCATATGTCATACATATGAAGGATATGTTAATCAACTGGAACGTCTTGGCTATTATCTAACAACAAGATCTATAGTTGGTTTATCTTAAATGGCCTTCTAAAGATTTTTTGCGGGAATTTTGTGAAAAATTACAATATGCAAACATGGGGAAGACGATTAGGCTGAACTCATGCTATGCACATTGAGTATGAAAAGGGTTACCTAAAAAAGGCTTAAACACCACAAGTAATGATGAATTAAAGGTGGAAAATCTAGGAAGGCCAAAAAATTATTCGCTAAAGCTTTAAAGGCAAGGGTAAAGCTAATGGCAAGGGAAATGATAAACAAGTTTATATCCCTAAGCCTAAAAACCTTAAACCTTCTGCTAAAGAGCACCTAGCTAAGGATGACTCCTGCCACCACTGTAAGGAGGTGGGTCATTAGAAGAGGAACTGTCCTGTTTATCTTGCTGAGTTATTGAAGAAAAAGAAGCAAGTTGGCTCTGCCAGTTCTTTGTCCTGTTTATCTTGCTGAGTTATTGAAGAAAAAGAAGCAAGTTGGCTCTGCCAGTTCTTCAGGTATCTTCACAATAGAATTATTTGCTTTCCCTAATAAATCCTGGGTGTATGACACTGGTTGTGGTACTCACATTTGTATTACAAAACAAGGATTTAGAGAAGCAAGGAAACTAAAACAAGGAGCACTCTATTTGTACGCGGGCAATGGTGTTCGTGCACAAGTAGAAGCTATTGGAAGTTATGACTTATTTTTCTAGATGGCGGTGTATATGTAGGTATGACTTCGTGATTTGTTTAGACAATGTCATTATGCACCTTCTATAACGAGGTGTTGTTTCAGTTCACCGTTTAGTAGAAAATGGATTTGTCTAGTGTTTTATCGATTTTGGATTTCCAGTTTCTAAGAACAATGTGTTTTATTTTAATGTTATTCCTAGTAATGGTATTTATGAAATTGATATGCATGATCTTGTACCAAATGTTAATTCTATTTATAAAAAAAAGGGGGGGGTTAAAAAAAATGTTAGCACTAAAAGAGCCAAACATAATTTGGACTCTACTTATCTATGGCACTGCCGTCTTGCTCATATAAGCAAGAAACATATTGAAAAGCTGCAACAAAGAAGGGCTTGTTAAAATCAATAGATGATGATTATTTGATCAATGCCGTATCTTGTTTATCAGGCAAGATGACAAGGAAATCGTTTCCACATCGTCCCGAAAGGGCGACTGATCTTCTTGGAATAATACATACTGATGTGTGTGGTCCACTTAGACATGTGTCAAGACAAGGTGCTAGCTACTTCATTACATTCATGGATGATTATAGTCGTTATGGTTATATAAACATGAGGTCTTTGAAACATTCAAGGTGTTTAAGAATGAAGTGGAAAATCAACTCGGGAAGACAATCAAGGCTCTTTGATCAGATCGAGGTGGCAAATACATAAGCCAAGAGTTTAAAGATTATCTTAAAGCTTGTGGAATTGTCCAACAGCTTACTCCTCCATACACACCACAACACAATGGCGTGTCTGAAAGGAGAAATCGTACTTTGTTAGACATGGTTCGATCAATGATGAATCTTACAACTCTGCCATTATCCTTTTGGGATTATGCTCTAGAGTCTGCAACACGCATTCTCAATATGGTTCCAACCAAGAAGGTTGATAAGACTCCATATGAATTATGGTATGGAAAAGTTTCAAACTTGTCTTACTTAAAGGTCTGGGGTTGTGAGGCGCTTGTGAAGCGGGATACGCCTGACAAACTCCAACAAAGATCTGTTAAGTGTATCTTCATAGGATACCCAAAGGAAACGATGGGTTACTATTTTTACTTCCCACCTGAAAACAAAATAGTTGTTGCGAGGTATGCTGAGTTCTTTGAGAAAAATCTCATAACTCAAGAAGTCAGTGGGAGGGCCATAGATCTTAAAGAAATTCAAGATGAAGATACATCACCTTCTGAAATCACTAGCGAAATTCCTATGGAGGTTGAAGGTTTTGAACCACCTCAAGAGGAAGTGATTCCGATTCGTAGGTCTGAAAGGACACATCGAGTTCCAAATCGCTTATGTCTAAATGTAGAGGCGGAGGAACATAGTATAGGGGATCTTAATGAACCTACTAGCTATAAAGCTGCGATGTTAGATTCTGAATCTAATAAGTGGATCGATGCTATGAATGCGGAAATACAATCCATGATGGACAATATGGTATGGGTCCTGGTCGATCTTCCTCCTGGCTGTAAGACTGTTGGGAGTAAGTGGATTTTTAAGAAAAAGACTGACATGGATGGTATTGTACACACCTATAAAGCTCGTCTTGTAGCAAAGGGTTATACTCAACTCTACGGGGTTGATTATGAAGAAACGTTCTCACCCGTCGTTGACATTAGAGCTATTAGGCTTCTCATATCTATAGCGGCGTACTATGATTATGAGATATGACAAATGGATGTCAAAACTGTATTCTTAAATGGTTATCTTGATGAAGACATTTATATGGTACAACCTGAAGGTTATGTTGATTCTAATCATCCCAGAAAAGTATACAAGCTAACAATATTCATTTATGTCTTAAGCAAGCATCAAAAAGCTTGAAGTAAAAGATTTGATGAGGAAACCAAAGGTTTGGTTTTGATCAAAATCTTGATGATCCAATGTATAACATCAAAAGGCTAAGTGGGAGTAATGTTAACATTCCACTATTGTATGTTTTGAGTGGACATAATCATCATGGGAAATCACATTCCAAGTTTACAAAGTGTAAAGGATTATCTTGGAAAGTGTTTTGCTATAGAAGCGGCATTTATTCTTGGAATCAAAATCTACAGAGATAAGTCAAAGCGATTGAATGAACTTGGTCAAAATGCTTACATGGATAAGACTTAAGAGATATAAAATGGATAATTCCAAACGGGTCATATCCCCATGCACGAAGACTGCTTGAACAAAGACAAAGGTGCTTCTCAACACCTAAAGAGGTGAATCGTATGCAAAATGTACCTTATGCTTCGGCTGTGGGTTCCATTATGTATGCGGTAAGATGCATTAGACCTGATGTTGCGTCGCAGCAACGCACTTATTATAACAAAAGCCGGTTCACAGAATCCTTAGTGAATGTCACTGGACTGCTGTGAAAAATATTCTTAAGTAGTTAAGAAATACTAAAGATATGTTTTTGGTTTATGGTGGAAATCCTGAAGCTGAACTTCGAGTTGATTGCTATTGCAATGCTTGGATTTGAGACCGATATAGATGATATGAAATCTCTGATAGTGATAAGAACGATTTCGTTTGAACGAAAGCGCCGTAGAACTAAAAACTCAAGTAAAGTACTACCGAATGCCTGCCTGACATAAGCTGAATTACATAGCGCTTAAGAAGCAGAGACATGGAAGCCTTTTGGTTAGAAGTTTATTTCAGTCCCCCCCCCCGTCTTGTATAGCACCAACAATAAACGAACTAATTAAAGATGTTTTTGCGACAAATTCAGCCGCACTTCTTATCGCCAACGAAACCGGGGTTCAGATGGCGCCAAACATCTTCATAAAGTAAGTGTCTTAAATTTCACATAGATAAATCTGGCTATTCCTATTACAAAGGCTGTAATCTAAAACAAAGCTTATTCAAAACCTGCAAGGAGGATTGGACTATCGTTTAACGAGTAGTACTCAGTAGATCTGTGTTTAGTATTTGGATAAGGGATGTTTGAACAATTTATTTTATGATAATGATACTTGGTATTTTTGTTATATATATATATATATATATATATATATATATATATATATATATATATATATATATATATATATATTAAATTGTGTCCTATATTTGCATGTTTAAATCCATGAATAATAATAGTTATTATTCTAAATTAATCCGTTGTCGATTAACAATATGAGAATATTGTTAAATTAAGACAATTCTGAGTGATTGGTGATATTGTAGATATTAAGGATGTGTCCACCAAACTCACATGATATTCATAAGATGAATATTGGATTTCCCCAACACAAGGATATTACTTTATGGATCGTCGTCATCAAGTAAACCTTGTAAGTGATTTTTATTTACAAAATCCTTAGACTTGAGATGCAAGTAGGTCTTGCATATGTGGATAATCCTTCTTGATCTAGTCTAAGTTATCCTGAAAAATGGATAACTAATAAGGGCTATTTCAGAAGTGATTTTGAAACATGATGACTTGGCACTTGTAGTCAATATAGAATTTGTTCATTCAATAGTTGAAGAATGATTCCACTAGGCCCCTCGTAGAATTAATCAGATGTGTGTATGGCCGTACCCGAAAACTCATGAAGATATGTCTCATTGATTTTCGGTAATCTTGATTAGTTACATATACGAGAAACAGAATCGTTAAATAATGGAATGACATTGATCCATATCCATTTTTAACACGGTATCGGAAACAAAGGGATTGTAAATTCATAAATCATTTGTCCGTGTCTTTATGAAACCACACTCGGATGTTTCTGGGAGCATTGGCGTGTTGCTAGACGCTTACCAATGTTATTATATAATTTATACATGTCCAAGTGGGAGCGGTTGGATTATGAACAAATATAAATTATATATGTCCGGAATTTATTCGAGCCTAAGGGGACGCACACGTTAATATGTAGAATAACGTTTTAATATATTAATGTAATATATTAATTAGTGTTTAACAAACGATCGTTAAAAGTTTAACGAGAATTAAATATTAGTCGTTAAAAGTTAAAAGGGCTAATATGTAAAAACCGAATAAAGGAAGGGTGCGGTTTGGCCCCTTTTTCCTTATGTTGATCGAACACCTCCTCATGTGGAGGTGGGAGAGATTTCTTGCATGCCAAGGAATATAGCCTATATAAAGAGATCTTGGGTCATTATTCACAATACACTTTTGAGATTAAAAACCCTAATCTCTCTTGCTTTTTCTCCTAGTTCGACCGAACCAAAACCCTTAGGTTTTTTGGTTTTCTGTTCTTCCTTGTTCGATCGCAGATTAAACCCACAAGGGTTTTTCGTTTGTTGTGGTTCGACCCTCAAGAACTCGTCAAGGTTTTGATTCTAGTTGATTGTCAAGAAGAAGGTGATCGTTTGGTTTAAACACTACTAGTACTAGCATACTTAGTTGTTTGCTAAGAACGTATTGTGTGTGAATACTTAGAGGGATTATTCTTTTGATCCTTGGTGGTTTCGCGTGGTATTATACATACGCGTATATTGAAGACGGTGTAACGTTTATTGCTAAAAGCAGTGTAACGTTTCTTGCTAAAAGGTACACATCTTCAGTCCCTTGTTAATTATAAGTTCTTTACGTGTTTGTTCTTTCCGTTGCATACTCGCGATATGTTTAATGGTTAATTAGTTTTTAAAATCACAACATAGGCTACCTATGTTGTACGGAGCGACGATATACCGCTAGCTAAAACTTCTGTCTGAGCCAAATGGATGATACACGTCACTCCCGATCATTCCTAGCGTCGTGTTTGAAGCCGAGGAAGTACGTACACCAGGACAAAGGTGCATTCGTTATATCGTAGGCTTCTTACTTGGCGCTAGGAATGATACCGAGAGTGTGCCCGGGGTTTTGGTGTTTTCACGTGTGTTCAAATACAATGTTTTATATTTCGATGTGCGTGACGACAACAAAATCCTAGACGTACATTTAGTAGTTATCTTTAAGCGTGATGAATATGCAGCAGACAAGTACTCCAATAACAAGCATGGAAAATTCCATGAGCATTCCAGCAGTAACCACACCAAATTCCAGCCGCAAGCCATCAATATTGGAGCTAAAGTAGACCCATACAGGTGTGAATACTAGTAATTTAAATTAAAGATATTTATGTTGTACTTGAACTCATGGAGTCTGATCTTCACCATTTGATATTTTCATCATTTCAATACATAAAGTTTGTTAATTTGGTCGTTTTAATGGCTAATGCGTCATGGGTTTTAATGATCAATTGAGTAAAGTAATGTTCAAGGCAGCTAAGATATTGCATAGATGATTCGACAATCTTTTGGGCGGTTGCAGATGAATCAAGTGTGATAGCCAAACATGCTGCGTTTTGTGGACAAGAAATTGAAGCTCAGTAAAGGTATGGTCTTTTGCCACCATGACAGTTTTATGCATGCTTTATTAGTTAAATGAGCATACCTCATATGTCCTAAAATAGATCAACCTTTTTTTTCTTTTCTTAGATGTAAAACTAAAACAAGTCTTCAGTTGTTTTTTATACATTTTTTTTTGTATTTCATTGAAATGCTTAATTATGAAAAGTAATTCATGACAGACACTCATTTGATTTGTAAAATGGTTGATTTGGTATAGAAATTATTAAAAAGCTAGAGTGTCTTTTGGAAATCCTTATCCAGACATAGTGCATTAAGCATTCTTAAGCTCTTTGAAATGGTGAAATGAGCATAAACTTTATCTTATTTTCTTTTCTGTGTACTTATTAGAATACTGCAAGTTTTGACCCATAACCTGAACCACCCATCAAGTATGGAAAACTGATGTATGACCTACATTGGAACAGGGCCTGACAATTATTGAGTGTAAAAGAGGCGGCCAATTACTTCTCTTCCTAATGGTGTACAATGGAGTGTATATCTTAGTCATGCAATCAACTTATATTTACGTTGTAAATCATTCAAGTAATATATGTCAATTTCATAACTCTTTGTTATTCTTCTCGCATGACTGATGAATCCGTGTTTATAAATTTTGTTCTTAATTTTGCAGATAAGCCGACACTAGAAGACTTGCAATGTTTCTTGGAGTTTCAACGAAGAAAAACTTCGTGTCCCACGCTTCAGTTTAATTTCATGTGACCCAAGATTTATATCAGCACGACTCAGGTATTAAGTGATGACAAACCGGTCACTGGTCTACGATTATTCTTTGAAGGAAAGAAATGCAATCGATTAGCAATGCATGTGCACCATCTCTCCGGTCTACCAAACACCATTACACAAACATTATAAAAGTCCAACATAACTTGCGGACCATTTCAATGGCGAGGATCGAATGAGTACGACTCCAAGGCCCAATTCCTTGAATCAAACAGATGAAAACGATACTCAAACATAGGCTCATTTGTAGTCAAACATGATCCAAACTTGGTAAACAAAGCAGCAAGCAGAACTAGTGGACCCGAGCCTAGGTCCGAGCTATGCTACCGAATTGCAGCAACAATGTCTACTATAAGAATCTGCATAATGGAAAACGACTTCTAACTTCTCATCAGGTACTCCTCATGATGTTAAAACATACTGGTGTTAGTATGACTTGGATACTTATATTAAAATTTAGAAAAGATCACTAAAAAATGTATAATGATCATACATGTTTTGTTTGATCTGTTTGTATGTTTATTGAAACACTCTTGAAATGTTGAACTTGAAACTCATTTTAGTGAATGGGCACCTATATCTGACCACAAAACACACTGACAGAGGGGGTTGCAAACCCCCCGCAGCGGAGCGCGGGTAAACCCCCTCGTTCAATATACATTAATAAGTTGTGTAACCAGAAACATAATCATTATTATAATGTCATTATTTTCAATTTAGGTTAACTAAATCAATTATATCAATTAAAGATTGAGATCCTCTAAAATTCACTTTGAACATTATGAGAAATGTTAATGTTATTTTGAATGGAATTTTGAATATGGTTTTTTTTTAATTTGTCCATGATGGCATAAGCTTTAATGCATTAATTAAAGTGAAATTATCATATTTACATGTTAGTTGATATTAATAATTTTTTAAATTAACGATGTTTATCAAATTTATCATTGTTTTATATAAAAAATCAAGTTTTTTTTAAGAAATAATTGAGTTTATTCAATGCTCTAAGCTTGTGTCACATGACACAAGTTAGAAAAACCTTTTAAATAGATTATGCTCTAGCAAGGGTGATCTTAGGGGGTGTTTGAGATTACTTATTGAAAATAGATTATGCGTTTTGAAAACGGATAATCAGATAATCAGTTGTTATAAAACGTGATTCTGAAATGTAGTGTTTGAATTTGATTATGTTGTTTGATATCGCAATACTTAATTTTTGAGTGTTTAGCAAATCAGATTATTTTATATTTCAACATGTTAAATGACTAAAATGAACATTGTTATATCCTATATAATTATGTAAAGTTGACGTATGTTAATTTAATAATACATCAAATTTGATATATGTTATTGTTTTACTTCGTAACTATTTACAATATATACATTTGTGGAAAAATCAACAATTCATAAAGAAATTATAAAATATTATAAAATATTATTTATTAATAGTAACTTAACCTATAAAATACGAGGTGTTCTATATCCACAAAATGTTTACAAAACTTTTTCTCACAAAATGATTTGTCATGAATCCATTGAGAGTTATGAATGTAAAAGGTAGAGAGACAATTGATTAAGATTAAAAAATTTGTGGTTGTAGTATTTTCCATAAAGTATTCCTTATGAATAGTAATTTAACGAAATTTATTTATAACCCCCTTAAAAGTTAAATCACTTTTTATTTTTAGTGTAAAATACTTAAAAACCTCTCTCAAAGTTAAGTCATTTTTCACTTTTAGTCCAAAACATAACCCTTTTAAAAGTTAAGCTCACTTTTCACATCCCCACACAACCCCCTTTAGTCCAAAACTCAATTAAACATCCCTCTCAAAGTTAAGTAATTTTTTCACTTTTAGTCCAAAACATAACACCCCCCCCCCCCCCCCATTTTTTAATGATTAACTTTGCAACGGAACGCTAACCTTAAACACTTTTTCCATAAAAATTCTCAGAAACAATTAACGCAAATACTCTTTGAAGTTATCGGTGCGTAGCAAAGTTAGCCTCGCGCGCTCCGCCCCGCAGCAACGCGCGGGTAAAAAAAACTTGTTATAACTATTTCAAACAATTTTTCATTTTATACTTTGCAATTTTAATTTTTAGCAACTCTTTTGAAAAAAAATATTATTTACAACGAGCCTTTTAAAAATCCGAATAAACCGAAAACCGAAACCGAACCGAGCCAAAAATAACCGAACCGAACTAATAACCGAACCGAATTTGTTAAAACCGAACCGAACCAAACTACGAATTCGGTTCTCGGGTTGGATATGTGTTTCGCAGTCTGAATCGAGAACCGAACCGAAAACCGAATTTATATATATATATAAATGTATATATATTATATATATGTATATATTATCATATATATTTTTATATGTTTATACTTATATATATAATATATATATATTATTTTTATTTATATTATATAGCGTAACTTTATTTTCAACATCAAATTAAGTGCGAGAACTCTCAAAAACATACATGCACATCTTCAATAATTGTATTTCTGCACATATGTTCTAAATAGAACAAATATGTTTTAAAAAAACATATTTGTTCTAAGGAATTTGATGAGAAATTGCAAATGCAAATTTTTTCTTTGAAGGTATTTTTTCTTTGAAGGTGTGCATATTCAAAGAAAAAATTTGTATTTCCAATTTCTTTCTAATTCTTAAAAAAATATGTTTTTTTAAAACATATTTGTTCTATTTAGAACATATGTGTAGAAATACAATTATTAAAGGCGTGTATGTATATTTTTTAAAGTTCTCGCACTTAATTTGATGCTGAAAATAAAGCCCATATATATATATATATATATATATATTGTTATATATATATTTTATATATCAATAAAAAATTTTATCTTAATATAAAAAAACTTTTTATTTTTAAAATAATCCTTTTTGTTAAATATCTATGTATTTTTTTCTTTTTTTAATAAATTGTGTAATTCGGGTCAACCCAAAAACCAAACCAAATTCAAATTCGGTTTTCGGTTCGGTTCTCGGTTTTCTCGGTTCGGCTTTTGGTTCAGTTCTGTTAAATTCTAGTTCGGTTCAGTTCGGTTTTCGGGTTGACTCAAAAAATTAATAACCCGATAACCGAACCGATCAACACCCCTATGTAATGTGTTGGGCTTAAAAGAAAATGGTCTCTAAAGTTATGCTTTAATTATTATTTTTTGAACTAGTTGTGTATAGTAGGTTTTACGAGTTCTATTTTTTCTCTTTTTCAATACAAGCAAAATTGTTCGCGCGTTGCTGCGGGGCATAATTTTGGGCAAATTTTTTCCCAAATATTTTTTTTTGACTTAGCGTAGGCCGGTTTTTTCTCGGCGTTTATTTTAAAGTTATTAGGTAGTCTAGGGTGTTTGCGCCTTGCGGCGGGGCTAATTTTGTCCCGAATAAGTTTTTTTTTTGGCTTAGCGTATGGCTCGTTTTGTTCGCAATTCGGAATATTTAATAAGTAAAGTTTATTACATAAAAAAGTCGTAAATAGTTAAAAGATGAGAGTGCGTTTCGTAATTTTTTATTTTATTTTGGGTCGACAGCGGCTTTTTTTCCATATTGGGCTGCTTCCTTTTTTTTGGGCCATATGAAAATTGTAGTCACAATTTTTTCATAATAACAAAAAGAAAAGACTAGCCCATGAAATGCTATTTTAAAGATTTCGATAAAAAGATGCCCAACAACAATTTTTATAATCATATAATATATTTATATTTTTATATATATATATATATATATATATATATATATATATATATATATATATATATATATATATATATAGGATAAAGATCAAATAAAAAGACAAATATTCGTGAGAAGGATAAAAATATTTATTTTTTAAAAAAAATTCTGAAAAAATTCCACAAGATCGTGTATGTTGGTGCATGAAAAAGTTGTAAAGGAAGTTTTTCTAAAAGTGGATAGTTTTGCCGAAAAAAAATTATGAAAAAAAACGTTTGTGCATTAAATCGGTTTTTTGTGCATCAAAAATTCGTTTTTGTACCCAACTTCTCTTGACTTTTTGCATCAAAATTTTATTACGCATCAAACTATAACAAGTCGAAAATCAAGACCGGTAGAATTGGTTCGTTCTGTCACTATCGTGCCTTCGGCTGACAGATGGAATTGGAATCTGGAGAGTACGGGTATATTTTCGGTGGCCTCTGCTCGTAGACGTATCGATGAGATATGCCTTCCGAATATTGGAGAAGAAACTAGATGGGTAAAGTGTGTCCCGATAAAAATCAACGTTTTTGCCTGGAAAATCAAGACCGATGCTTTACCTACCCGGTTCAACATTTCTCGTAGAGGTATTTGTGACAACCATGACTTGAGCAGGTTAGTCAAACCCTTAGTATCTGACTTTTATGTCTATGGTGATGTGCTTGGATTATATATATAATGCCGTCCGCTGTAGTGATGCAAATCGAAACGGTTTTTCTAAAAAACCGTCGAAAAAACCGAAACCGTTTTTTAAAAAAACCGTTTTTTTATTAACGGTTCGTTTAAATATAACGAATCCGGTTTAGGACCGTTTATCGGGTTTTTGCCCATACCGTTTTTATAACCGGTATAATAAAAAACCGTTTTTATAACCGGTTTTTTATTTTTTTTTAATTCTTTTTTTAAATTTTTTTATTTTCATACCCGTCTATGTTTTAAAAAAAAACCAGTTTTAACCGTCAAAAATATAAGTCAAACTAGCCGATTTCAAATTTTAAAAAAAAACCCGTTTTAAACCGGTTAAAAAAACCGTCAAAAGATAAGTCAAACTAGCCGTTTTTTTTTTTTTTTTTAAAATCCTATTTTCAACCTTTTTTAAAAAAAAAAAAAACTAACGGCTACTAGCCGTTATTTATTACACGTTTTTTTAGTGTTTTTTTTTGGTTTTTTGGATGGATTTTAGGGCATGGTTAGTACAATAATACATGTAATGGGTTGGGTTGAAAACACATCAACAAACACTCACTAATCTTCTTTTCTCAGCTAATCGTGATATATATACTCTAATTTCTCAAATCCCGCTATAATGGAAAACTCACAATCACAACAAGCTTCCACTAATGCCTCCGTTTCTACTAGCCATGCTCGAAAAATTTACACAAATGAAGATGTGGTGCGAATTAGACCAACTAAAAGGCGATGTTGGTCCCCCCCCCCCCCCGTAATTACGATATGTGTATTATGATCGATGGGGTGGAAAAGGCGCGTTGCAAGAAATGTATGAAATTTTATAACCCCGGGTCCAACTCTACACTCCGGACTCATAAGAGCGGTTGTAATGCGGTTAGCGAAAATGATACGTCACAAGGTACTATTGGTGCGGATGTGACAAGTTTTAATATTTATAATGATGCGGTTCGACTTGATTTACGATGTTTTTGTCATTCACAAGCGCTTCCCATTCAACCCACTTCGACAAACGTCAAGCTTACGGAGATCATCAAAAGAGGCTACAGACCGCGGTATCAACATGTAAGTCGTACTACTCTTAGAAGTGATGCTTTTAAATTATGGGAAACGGCTAAAAAAGATATTATTGATGGTTTTCGTGATTATAAATATGGTGTTTCTATAACTACGGATACTTGGACCGCACCACATGGTACGGCAAATTCTTATTTAGCCGTTACGGCTCATTGGTTTAATCCCGAATCTTGGTTATTAATGAAAGGAAAATTGCTTTTAAACTATTTGGTTATCCTCATACGGGATCTAATTTAAGAAAAATTTTACATGACACTTTAATTGAATATAGTATTTAGAGATAAAGTTTTTTAATATTAAACGATATCACTAGATAATGCATCCAAAAATACTAGATCTATGATTAGTTAAAATTACGTATAAAACCCGTTTTAGATGGTCTTTTTTTTCCATCCTGTTGGTTGCGCATGTTAATAATTTTTCCGTCAAGCGGCATAAATATATGTGAAGTTTAAGGATGAAATTTAAGGTTTATTTAGTACTATAATAGTTCGAAGTAACGAACTGACAAATGAACAATAGAACGTTATCTTAAACAATGTGGTGAAACCTCCTAAGACCTTGCTATGATAATAATACTGTGAATTCTACTTGCATGATGTTTGAAACTAAATTACGACAACGGAGACTTTAAATAACGCTTTTTAATGGAAACACTTGTTAATAGAAATACGTCCATTTTTTTGTTTCCGATAAGCGACCAAGATGGGATTTTACTAATGATTTAACTATTTTTTTTACAAGTTTTTTAAAGTGGCAACAACTATAATTATCGAGTGTTTAAATACCCAACTAGCTCATTAGTTTTAAAGTCAAATTATGCTATGACGGAAAATTAGACGAATTAAAAACCTCACCAGTCAACATGTTAGAAAAAATGGTTAAAAGTTATAAAAAGAAATTTGTAAAATATTTTGCCTAATTTACCTTTGGTTTTTACTTGTTCCCGCCGGCACTTAAATCCATTTTAAATGTTGGAGGCGTAGAACTTTTAATACAAGAATATGATCAATTTAGACGTATCCTTTGGGTATAGTACGCTGACACCCCGTACCCCAACAATATAAAACTCCAATTTTATATTAAAAACGATAACTTCCAAATAAAGAGTAAAAAAATTATTTTGGAATTTATGCAACAAAATATGGTCAAATACAAAACCCCAATTGTTATCAAAGATGCTGGCCGATCGTCCCGAATGCTAAGATGACATTAATAAAACCTTATAATAGATTTTTGAAGACGCTACAAAAGCGTCAACGAACATCGGCCCCCAACAAGCGAGTTGGGGCCCAAAAAATATAAGGCTACAAACTTTTTAATAACTTTCAAAAGGCCAAGAGTTTACAAACATGACATTTTGCTTGGTGGAAAGAAAGAGAAACCAATTTCCATTTTATATCCGCTATGCTCTTGACTTATTAACGGTTTCAAGCTTCGACTTAGCTTCCTAATCGGCCTTTTCTATTAGCGGTAGAAATATAACGAAAGCAGGTCAGACAACCCCCGAATCCGTAGAAGTATGTGTATGTTTGAAAGATTATTTGACGGAGTAAGATAGGGTACAACAAGAAACCAATCGTTGGAAGGTCCAGATGATTAGAAGAGTTGAAGAAACTATAGCAAGAGAAGAGTTGAATTAGGGATATCCACCTCCTAAAAAAAAATGAATATCCGAATTAGATGAAGGTGAGTTTGAAGACTTAGAATATTGAACACGTAGATGTAGAAGAATTTTGGAAGATGTTAAGGGATTGAGTATAACGGTGATGGCAAGCCGAAGCTCGACATAACATACTACTTGAGTACACTAATATCTTTTCGGTGATGCATGGCCGAAAGCTCGAAATGTATTATATTTATATTATTTTTAGTTGTATAATTGTATTGTTACATAAAAGATTAAGATTGTATTTTTTATATGGTTTCCAGTGCAATAAAATTATGATTGTCTTGTTTAGTATGTTTCCGTGTAATAGTTAATTAAATATTTTGATAATTAACAAGTTTATAAATAAATGTTGAAGTTTTAAATTCCGAAAAAAACCGAACCGAACCGGATAATAAAAATAAACCGATTCCGAACATTTATAACCGAAAAAAACCGAACCGGTAAAAAACCGATTCCGAAAATTTATAACCGAAAAAAACCGATTCCGAACATTTATAACTAAAAAAACCGATTTCAAAAAAACCGATAAAACCGAAACCGGTTATTAGAAAAACCGTTTTTAAAACCGTTTTCTCTAATACCGAAAACCGGTTTTATAACCGATTTATTTGCATCTCTAGCCCGATGTAACTTCTTCAAGAATCACCGTGAAATTTTTGATGTCATAAGGCACATCATTAGTGAATCTACAAGTATCACCTGGTTTGTTTGTTGAGTTTCGAGACGGTTTGAGTATTTTGATATCTTAAAGCACACCATTGGTGAATCTACAAATTTTCTACAAGTATCGCATGTTTAAATTGTCGAGTTTCGAGAGAGATAGTTTGAGTGTTTGTTCTACTCCCGCTCCAACTACGAGAGACTCTTAGAGGATTTGTATTAAAGTTAGAGTTATATTAGTATTTGCATTAAATTATGATTGGTATACGCACAAGTGTAGACAATAAATATAAAGTCATATGTATTCTCTGAAATCAATCAATCAATCAATATTATTCATGCTACATTATGTTGATCGAAATGTGATGTAATTTATCAATCAATCAATATTCACCCTCTCTCACACGAAATGTGATGTAATTTATCGTGAGAGAGGGTAAAGATGTTGTCTATGCATGCAAGATGGAATTCGTTGCGTTTGCAACTAGTTTTAATACTCGTGCGTTAGAAATTAAATTTTAATTAAGTGTTAATTTTGTAAGTGTTATTATTTATTCGTATTTAATATTGTTTACCATTATTTTAGTAATTGTGAATACCGGTTTATTTTAATTTAAACAATTCTAAAAATTATAATAAATGTTTCCTACCATATTAAATAAAGAACGCTAATCTTCATGTTTGTCAATTACATTGTTGCGTGTTAATAATAATTTAACCGTTTTTTATATTAAAACTCGTGTACGAATGTGATAAACTTATATAATAGAATAACAATGAATCATTAATAAATGCATATAGTAAAAATAATATTATTTTTTTCGGGATACTTTTACTTAAACGGTTAATTTATTTATTTTCGAATTTATTAAAAAACATAGAAATGTATAAATTAACAGTTAACTTTATATTATTTATTTAAAATTCAACCACTAAAGTTTTTATTAATTACCTCTTCTTCTTTTTTTCACAAATTTGACACATATATTTCTATGTGTTTTTTTCTCCATCATGGTCTTCCACCAAAATTTTCAATTTGGAAAAAGATCTTTTAAAATTCATTTGAACTTTAGAGGTAAAGTTCTCTCACATAGATAATACTGGGGCCTACTGCGAAACCCGGTTTCCTTTATCTTTGTGAGGGAACTTGACATCTAAAGTTCAAATGAACTTTAAAGGATCCTTATCCTTTCAATTTTGACTAAATTTGATTCAATTTTTGATTTTTTTTAACCTATCACATCGCACGATTTTTTCTACGTGTCACAATCAACCGTTTTGATTAGTCAATTTTTTTTATAAAATTAAATTTCATATAAAACTGAGAAATAATATAATTTTTTTTATTACTCCGTATATAAAAGATATGAAAGACTCTCGTCCCCAGAAGGGATAACAAATCCATCAAATTGTTAGGACCGCAATTATAGAGCTTCGTTGAATAGAGGATGACTGTGATCGTGTTGGGCGAGTGGAAGAATTGGTGATAGAGTAAAGATTATGATGACTAGAGGAAACATTTTGGGAAGATGATGAAACGAGAATTCAGGTGAAATGAAGGTTGTATGATTGGTCAATGTAAGTGAGGTGGCTTGAAATTTCCATGAAGAAATGTCTAGTTTTGACCTTTTCAGAATTGTTTGACTAGATATTAAAGTTTGGAACCTAAAGTAAACTCACGTAAATAAAAGCCTCATGCCGCCATATATGCTCACGAATAATACCTTCCCACGTCATCTAACATAATCATTGACACTGATTCTATGTGGAGGCAGTCAATAGAATGATCTAAATGTCGCCTAACACATTAACACACGACAAGTGACAACAACTTAGATTAAAAAGATGAATAAGAAAAGTCGTACCTTTGCAGTGGTCCCTTCTCAAGGTACCATCGGAGCAAAAACACATGATCGACCCAGTCGAATGGCTAAAACCACATAGCCCATCGGACTCTTCACACTTACTGCAATATTCCGTCCTTGTCGTCAAGTTAAGCTCGAATCCTCTCCTCAAAGCGTCAACGAATTCCGTTCCAAGTCGTTCAGGAGAACCCGATACATTCAACACCGTAGTTACCACTCCATCAGCGCACGTTTTACCCCAGTCGTAATCTGGCGTATTAGGATGTATAATATTTACACACGACCTTTTTGTACCTTCGTTTTCCAAACACGGTATCACAGTTGCAAAATCAGGGACTTTAGTGCAATTAAAGTGAAAACTTAGATTAAGATTATTCGGCGAAAAATTTAAAGGTAGTGTTCCAAGTTCAATCCTATGGTTCACCCTCGGGCATGGGGTTCGAACGGGACTAGAAACATCGTAGTCGACAAGAGTAATACTCGTATTAGTTAGATTCCGTACATAGTAAGAATCGCCACGAAAATACATCATGGGACGATCCTGTCCATCTACGGTTTCGCAGTTGATTCCCAAACCTTCATAACCACAAAACTGGGTGGTGGTGTTAGGTTCATTTTCCATTTTCCAAAAAGGGTAACTGATATTCAGCCCGTTACAATCGGTTGGAAGGCAATTTGGGAAATCTGAAATATTGGTTACAGCAGCTGCAATGGTGGTGTCGAAGAAGAAGAAGGTGAGGAGTATGAGAGCGAAAGAAGGTAATGGTACAAGTCTAGACATGGTTATGGACGTGTGGTTATATGTTATTTAATACGTTGTTGATATTTATCAGCTTATTTATCGCTCTGCAAGTGTAGATATTTAATTTGAAGAAATAAATATCTGAATGAAATACCAAAATAACGTATTAATCCTGTTCACAGAATTAAGCAAAATAATAGTACAAATTTGTCCACGTTGACTTGTAGACTTTTTGGCGATAGACTTTGACTCTTTGATGGTAGGACGTAGTTAGCTGAGGTCGCTCGAAAAATTCATGAAGAGATCATGCATGTTACTCGAACAGGTTAATAGTCACGTGTTGCTGGAAGGATTTTTAATTATCAAATAGTTTTAATACAAAAGTTTAGTTGAAGATACCGAAATTAATCATGTAAAGAGGTGAAAAACTTAACCATAGCGACAATATAACTATAGCGTCACAAAAGATAAAATAATATGGGGAGAGTATGATCCCCTCAAAAATTTGATACAGAAGCTTAACCTGTAAACACGAACTCACTAACGCGAACCCGACCCGAATTGACACCCCATTTTATATGTAAATATTACCCACTGCTACTAATTCTCATTCATTTTTTTAAAAAAAATTTAGTTAGTGAACGATGGCAGTAGCTACAACAATAGCCCTATACACAACCACAACACACAGCAGCTACGGATCCCTTGATTATTTCGAACACCAACAACAACAACGATCATCCTTATTCTCATCTTCACCTGACGATTTAACGCCGTTGCTGCGGGTCGTTAATTTTTTTCGCGTAATTGCGAGGCATTATTATTTTTTGTTCTTTTTATTTTGTGTGGTTTTATTTTTTCAGCCTCATGTTTAATAGTTTGTTTTTTTTCTTATATGGGCTTATGTGTGGGGCTCATGTTTAAAGATTTCTTTTTTTGGTTATACGGTTTTTTTTAATATAATTTTATGGGAACATGGCGTTTTTTTATTGTATTCTGTGTGGGTTTATTTTTTCGGTCTCATGTTTAATAGGGCGGGTTAATTTTTGCGTTAAAATTTTATTTTTATTCTTTTCTATTATTTTTTCGGTCTCATGTTTAATAATTTGTTTTTTTATATATGGGCTTATGTGTTGGGCCTCATGTCGCGGGTATTTTTTTTATCTTAATAAGTCAATATTTTTGTAATTTTTTTTTTCTATTTTGTTCCGAGCGGTTTTTTTTACATTGCCTAAAAAAAAAAAACCAAATGGGTTGGCCCAAATTGGGAGCCCAAAGGGCCGAGCACTGTAGCGTGTGGAACAAAACTACGTCGTTTTATTCTACGCGAGACATTATTTTTTTTATTTTGTGCGGTTTTATTTTTTCGGCCTCATGTTTAATAGTTTGTTTTTTTTCTTATATTATGGGAACATGGGCTTTAAATGAGAATCACGCGTTACTGCAGGGTGTTTTTTATTGTATTTTGTTGCGGTTTATTTTTTCGGTCATCAAGTGTTATTGAGTAGTGGGTATAAATTTTTGCGTTAAAGAGTGTAATTTTTTTAATTCTTTCTATTTTTTTATTTGTTCGTTTATTTTTCGATCTCGGATGTTAATAAAGTTTTGTTTTTTTATATGGGCTTATGTGTTGGGCCTCATGTCGCGAGTATTTTTTTATCTGAATAAGTCAATATTTTTGTAGTTTTTTTTTCTATTTTATGCCGAGCAGTTTTTTTTACATTATATAAAAAAAAAATGCCAATTGGGCCGGCCCAAAATGAGAGCCCAGAAAAATACACTGTAGCAAGCAGCATGATACAACGCCGTATCATGCGAATAATGAGTATATATATAATTCCAAAATAACGTATTAATCCTGTTCACAGAATTAAGCAAAATAATACAAACTTTTCCATGTTGACTTGTAGACTTTTTGGTGCTAGATTTTAACTCTTTGATGGTAAGATGAATTGTCAGATATAGTTAGCTGAGGTTATCGTAAATATCATGTTACTTAAACAGGTTAATAAGAGTGTTATCCGATTAGATTATTAGCCTAAGCGTGATTGTGGGCTTGACGTCTATTAAATTTAGAGTTTAGTTTATGTTACTTATTCTCAAAGGCTCAAAGCTATGTATTTATTATTACAAATAATATGTTATCTGATTGTGGGCTTCTTGACGTATGTAAGACATTTAATAATAATACTCTCTTTGTTGTTTTACATTGTTATACGATTAGATTATTGACCCAAACCTAATTGTAGGTTTGACGTCCATCTATTATACTAAAAGATATAGCCCTTAAATTTAATGGGCAGAAGTCAAGTCTTTTAAAAGTTAATGCAGTAAACCGAAACTCAATATCAAAGGGGCTTACTTTTGCAGTTACAACATTAATTCTGCAGTTACAACTTTTATAACTCCATTTAATTTAAATAAATGCTAATCATCCTACAAAGAATAACAAGACGCACTATAAATGGGAAGAGGTTGCACCAAATACCAGTTACGTATGGCTCAATTCAAAACCATGTTATTCATGATTCCAATATGTCAAACCTTTTTTCCAGCCACAAGTACTACATCAACAGTAGCATTAGATAGTATCTTAGATAAGATGACCATTAAGGAAAAAAATATGGTAGCAGATGGGACACGCATAGTTTCTAAGAAAAGTTTCGATGTGTAAGGCGAAGGCCATGGGGAAAGTTTGCAGCCGAGATAAGGGATCCCGCGAAGCGTGGAGCTAGGATATGGCTTGGGACGTATGAGTCACCAGAGGATGCAGCTTTTGCTTATGATCAAGCGGCTTATAAGATGCGTGGAGCTCGAGCTTTGCTAAATTTCCATCATCTAATCGGCTCCAACACAGTGGAGCCGGTCAGGGTTAAACCACGAAGGAGGACTATTGAGATTGTGTCACCATCGTCCTCATCTGAAGGTAATCGTTTAAAGCAAGTTAAGCTGAGTGCGGAAAAGGCCATCTTTATTTTCGTCAAGAACATCCTGCCACCTACTGGTATGAATAACTTTTAAAGTTTTATTTGATATTTAGGAGCTAGGATATGTAGTCTGATACATATGCATGTTTTATTGCCGTTTGCAACTTTAGCTGCCATGATGTCTGCTATATACAAAGAAAACAAGGACGAAGATGGTTTTCTGTACATGACTTACAATGGGGAGAATACGTTTGGATTACTGTGAAGTGGATGATGGTTTATGGTTCATGGATGTGAATACAACTCAAGAATACATGAATATGTACATGCTGAACCTTTAGTAATATGAATGAACGATTTATGGTTCGTGGTCTCTTTTATTAGCTCAAAATTGTTCCTCTCATTTATCATTTGTCTTGATTTGGTTGTTTCACGTTGAACCTTTAGTAATATGAATGAACGGTGTTTAATGCTCATGAATAGTTGTGGTATGTCTTGCACATTGTTTTATGTTATGTCATCCCTAAATCATTTATGCTGCTGGATTTAATCTAATCGTTATCTAACTTGACGGTACCAAGAAATTTATTAACAAAATTGATGAGCTGAGAGAGATTTTCAGTCATATGCTTGGAGCATCCAGAGTCCAAATACCACAGAACAATTTGGACAACCTGTAATCGATAAGAGAAGAAGATGGAACATTAGAAACAGTGGATTCCCCAGTTTGAGTGGGTTCTGATTGGTTAGAATTCCCAGATTCTATAATCTTTGATTTACTACTCGAACCAACGATTTTGTTGCTTTGGGTCTCCTACCTGTAAACCATAAATCCTTGAGTTGGAGTCAGAAACAGATTTGGCAGTGTTTTCTTAATAGGTCACTACTTTATGGAGGTGAACCTGAGTTTAAAGGGCCACTTATCCTCCGACTATAAGGCGAAATTACGTCCTCATAGGTTTTCCATTTATAACCAATTTCAAGTGTACAATTTACCCAAAGTTCTTCCAATAACTGCATTCTTAATTTTTACGCTTAGCGGGTTAGAATTAGACATCACATTCACATCATGAACATAATCAAGAACAACATTTATCATGATTTGCATCAAACAAGAATTTTTTCCAATTACAAATAGCAACAAATAGATTTAGAATTCGCATTTAATATAGATTGCATGACATAAGCATTACATTTAGTTTTGGAAACACGATTCTTTTTATTCTTCCTAGATTTAACGCTCCTAGATTGGTATTCTACTTTAGCTAGTTTTTCAAAAAAAAAAAAAACTATGGCTTCGGCTGTTAGCTAACAGCCGAGAGGCCTTGACACGAACCATGGAGTGGTGAGCCATTGCCAAAACTCATGCCATGGCATGGCACGAAGCTAACAGCCAACCATTCCTCAAGCTCTAATTAATTCTGCAGTTACAACTATGGTAGCAGATGGGACACTCATAGTTTCTAAGAGAAGTTTCGTGTGTAAGGCGAAGGCCATGGGGAAAGTTTGCAGCCGAGGTAAGGGATCCCGCGAAACGTGGAGCTAGGATATGGCTTGGGACGTATGAGTCACCAGAGGATGCAGCTTTTGCTTATGATCAAGCGGCTTATAAGATGCGTGGAGCTCGAGCTTTGCTAAATTTCCCGAATAATGTCCGCATGTTCCCTAGAGTGCTTAATATATTCTAGACGTGCATCCTTATTTTTCAAGACTTTCGGAGCTAATGGTTCTAAATCAAGTTTGAACATTTCTGAAGCAGTAGTAGTGGCATGAGGTTTTGAAACAACAGTGTCAATGACAATCTTTCCTTTAAGTTTCCTTAATTCGTTTTTTAATGTTGCATTAGCAAAAACATTTTCTTGAATTTGAGCTTTCAAATCTGTATTTTCCATCGACTTAGAATTTAGATTAGCAATTAAAGAATCACATTGATCTTTTGCATGAACACGTGACGGTTTAATTGAATCGTAATGTTCTTTGTAAGTCTTTTTCAAATGCTCTTTTTCTTTGTGTAACTTCTCATTTTCAGACAATAATTCCACACTATGCTCCAATTCAATGTTTATTGTTTCAATCTCATCAATGTCCTTTTTCACTTTAGCGGGATTCGCATTTTCTCTCAACGAATGAATTGTTTCTTTTAGTTTGCTGATGACAGTGTCCTTTGCTTATAGTTGAGCTTTCAAATCATTTTGTTCAAAATATTCTTGAATTTCAGGATGATTTTGATTATCACTTGATTTCTCTTTTTGAATTTTTTTTTTATTTAGTTGCATGGCAACTTCAAGAGATATGCAATGTTGTTCGAGGTTTGAAAATCGTTTCGAAAGTTTAATATAGACATCATTCTTTCTGATAAGTTCAGCTTCAAGTTCCAGACACTTATTACATGTATCCATAGAATCCTCGTTCTTTTTCTCAAAATCACAAATGATAACATAAGAATTCAACACAATATTCACAATCTCTTGAGATATGATTTTATCCAAGAGTCGATCGTTTTCAATCAAAAATTATTTTTGTTGAATTTCGCAACATTTCATGTCTACCGAGCATTGTTCCACAACTGCTTCCATTTGGGTGAAAACAGTTTGTACTTCAGTAATTTCATCATGAAGACCTTTATCAAACTCTTTAAAAAATCTTTTAACAAGTTTAACCATGGAATTATTTCAGTTAGAAAAACCTTTTTGGTATGTTCAAAGCCCCACGACCCTTCAGTGATGGCATCAGGTGTGGTTCTTACTTTTACCACTTTGTCAAAACCAGCAAGGTGAAATCTAAGTTTTTTAAGACTTTTGTTTACCAAACTTACTTTTGGAAGTTCACTAAGAGCCTTAATTTTAACAGGTGTATTTGAAGTACTAGGTTCTTCAGAGTTCTTGTCAGAACTTTGTAACCAAAACTTTTGCTCTACAGACAGTTCTTGTTGTGGGACAAAACGTTTTCCAAAATCTTCAGCTAATTTATTTAACTCAGAATAATTAATCGTAGTAATATTAATTTTCTCTTTCTTCATGATTGGATCATTTTGTTTTTCAACCATTTTTAATCGACTTTCTTCAGCTAAAATCAAAGTCTCTTCATCATCATCCACAGAAAGAACATCATGCGTTTTAGATAGCACATTACCATCATACAAGATTGGCTTAATCCACTGAGCCCGTTTCAGATAAAAGGGATTTTGATATCCAAGAGCTTGTTTATGTGTATTATCATAAAAAAAACTTGTAGCTTTCTTAACATGTGCATAGCTTGCGTAGATTGATACAACTTACAAACAATGTTTTTCAATTTTTTATTTGTGTTTTCCAAAACAATCTCTTTGCCAATAGATTTAGATTCTCTTTCTTTGAATTTCATTTTAAAACCGTTAAGGGTTGTTAATAAGGATTCCTTTTCTTTGACATGTTTAGAAAGAGCCTGTTTAAGTGTATCAATCTCTGTTTCAAATGCAGGTAACTTTCTATTCTTCATCCGAATCATGTCATCCATTTGTGAATCAATAAACTTTTCACGACCACTTAAATTAACATTAAATCTTTGTTCGAGACTCGTTCGTTATATCTTTCAAGCTCAGCGGTTAAGGATTCATTAACAATCTTACTTTCATTATTAGCCTTATCCTAATTAGTTGCATGATTAGACATTTGTTCAAACATAGATAATATCATGGAATTTTGTTGTGCAGAAGTATTAGTATTTTGAACAATCGCATGTTGTGTTTCTTCCAGATATTGAGAATAAGGAATGATGTTACTATCACTTGTTAGCTCATTATCTAGATAATCGACAATAGATGATAGTTCAGAATACTGAAACTCATGCACACTTTGATTCATCGTATCATTTTGAGAAGTGTCAGAATATGGTACCTCAGAAAGAACATTTGAATCACAACTTGAGAGATTGGCCATAAGAACCGCTTTGGCTGAAGATATATCATCACAGTCGGAATCATAAGCATCTAGGTCATCATCGGTTTGGAAAGTTGTATTGTATGTGATTGTCTGAGCAACTTGACCATCTGCAACTCCAGGATCTACGAGAAATGCTGACTGCTCCTCATCTAATTCTTTACCCTCAGCCTGTGCTTGAACAAGCAAGACCTTTTCCTTAAACCATATTGCATCCCTTCTTATCTTTGGCTGAGTACATTGTCTAGCCATATGCCCTTCACCTTGACAATTATAGCACTTGACAACCTTTGCTTGACCTGATGTATTTCCCCTTGAACCTGAAGCATTCCCTTGTGAACCTAAACCAACAACATTTTGACCTTGTCTTCCTTGAACTTGTTGAACGGTGACTCTACCATCTTGAACAAACCTAGTCTTCGCTTAAACTTGTTGAACGGTGACTCACACCATCTTGAACAATTGGCTGATTCCTCGGATTAAAAGAAGATCTTAGTTGATTTGTTGGTTGACGGGATAACGTGGGTGAGAACAACAGCTGCAAAAAATGCATTACTTTGTTCATAAACAAACAATTGGTTCATCACCAGGAGAGATGGTTAGGAGACTTCAATACCTAGAAGTCTCTTGGTGGGAAACTCGGCTTGTGGTTGTTGTGGAATTATCAGAGGTAGATATGCATTTTGAGGAACAGAAGGGTTGAAGTGGGCTAAGGTTAGTTGAATAAGTAGTTGGGATATTGTATGTGTGGATGAGAGGTGCTCCATAAGGATTTTGACTGTGGTGCAGGAAAGTACACATGTTGAATAGAGTGAAAGCTGTTGTTGATACTAGAGGAGTGGTGATAACTGATAAAGATAGTTGTTGAAGTGAGACGGTTAGGATGATTAGAGTTGAGCAACTAAGGCAAGTGGGTCCTGTAAAATCTTTCAACGCTTAAGCGTGCTTTATTAGCCGTGTGCCATATGATGTTTAAGATAATCATAAGATTATCCTAGATCGAACATAATAGCAAAACTCCTTGTCCAACGTTAACAATATAGACATAAATTACCCCATTTTAGTGGAAGGCTGTTGAGAAACTTAGTATTCACTTGAACTGGTTGCATTGTCATTTAAATGACGTTCATGTCATTAATAAGTTGATCAAACCGCAAGTAATATTGATACAGTGTTTCACCTTTCAACAAGAGAAACATTTCAAACTCGTTCATACAGTTACACTCACTTACTTCCTGATAATGATGTCCTGCAAAAGAATCTTAACTCTGTCCCAAAATGTCCCTTGGAAAATTTTGTGTTGATTGATAGCAGTGTAACATCCGATGGAAGACCTTGAACAACAATGTTTGGTATGCTTGAGATCACAATTAAATCCAGCCTTGAGAGCTTTTCTTTGTCGGATAAATCTTCATAAGTGCCGTTGACCTAACAGTCCATCCCTCTTGTTCAACAGTAAGGCCAAACAATGGACCATTTCAACATGAGTAAAGTATTATCCGTCCATAGAACCTTAACCTCTTGAATGTTAGAGGTACACAAGCGAATTTTTCAATACGCGTAATGTGGTTGTCAAGCATAGGAGGACGGATTGTCAGCAACCCAGCAAACAATCATAAATTCAACTAAAGTAGACATATTGAAGTGATTGTAGTATGATAAACACTTGATCGAACAGTAAGAAAAGAGGATTGTGTTAAAGAGTTGTTATTGAAGGTGATTGAGATTATTATTCCACGGGATTTTACAAATCTTAACTAAAACCGAGAAAATACCAAGTTATTTCGCGGGATTTTACAAAGTAAGACAAACCGTAGAAAAATAAAATATTTTGCTGATCAGTTTAATATTTCACACGGATTATGAGAGTGTAATGTTTCACATGGTTTATGTTATTGTAACTTTTTGCACGGTTTATGTAATTTGGACAGAGTTTTGTTTTGTTCGATTACGTATTTCGCACGGTTTATTACACAACCTGTTTCGCACACCTGTTACACTACATAAATCGCACACATGTTTCGCATGAAAACATATTTTGCATGACTTAAGAAAAATTGAGCAAAGTTTTGTTTCCTAAAAATACGAATTTCGCTTGAGTTAACAACTTGTCATATTTCTCATGTGAACATAAATTGCATACATATTTCGCATGCAAACATATTTCGCAAGCTTCAAACAAACATAAACAGAAAGCTTCAAAAAACGTACTTTTTTCAAAACAATCACCAAAAACACACCCTTTTTGACGTTTTAACTTGATTTTTCTTGTACAACTAGCTATCTTAGGCCTAGATCTTGCTAAAAAACATAAACTTTAACACTTTTAAACACAAAAATCCGGGGTTTGATTTTGGACGCACGAAACAAGAAAAAACGACAAAAATTCGATTTTAGCAAGATAAAAACGCACACAAACTCACAATATGACCCCATGGCGACTGATACCAATTGTAGGATATCAAACATACAATCTAAGATGACTAAACGAGAAGAAAATTCTAGAGAGAGAAAGAGTGGTTGAAACACTTAGAGCGAGAAAGAAAGAAACTTGTATTATGAAAATGAACCAACCCCTTCTCATGGCATGGGAAGGGGGTATTTATGCCTTTACATTGGCCGGTCAACATAAGGGGTATTCTTATATTGACCCGGTTAGCTTTGCTAGTTTCTAAATATTATACTACGAGCTACTTATCGATATATTGGTAGTGACCGAGACTTTTTCGTATTCCTAACAAAGATTGAATCTTTATAATAATAAAAAAAGGGATTAAACCTTTAGATAAGAGACAAATAACAACCCCAAACACAAAATTTTAATCCGCCCTAAACACAAAATTTTGAAGCTTTGAAGAGGCTCATTTGTAGCGGTGACGGTGATGGTTTAGTCACCGGCTTCATGAATAGAGTCTAAACAAAGCAACTTCAGCTCCTACAAATAAATAAATAGCAAATGGTTACATAGTTTTCAAGGTCAGAGGGTGTTTGGAATTGCTTATTAAAAATCTGTATCTCTTTATAGCTTTGATAATACATCAGTTATGAGGATGTTTTTTATCATCGACCCAAATTTCCTATCAAGCTTATATGATCATTTGTTACTGAAATTAATCATCTAAATAAACAGTTTGGAATTACGTATATCAAAAGCACTATAATAAACAACTCCAAGAACCGCAAAATTTGACAATAAAACTGCTAACATATTGCTACTTACTCGTTTAAACATGTTTGGAGGTGCTTGTCATTGCCTATTTTAAAATAATCCAAGCAGTTTTAAATAGAGTGCTTATCTGACAATGCAAGAAGCAAATACGCACTTGAATAAGCAATCCCAAACACCGTGTAAAAAACCAAACTAAATTAATTGTTCCAAATAAACTATAAAAACCATATAAACCAAACAGGAAAACATATACCTCCCTTTTGCAAGATTAATAAGGCCAAAAAAATAGTCAGCAACCCCAACACGAAACAACAATTGTGCCACCAAAACCACCACCACCAAGCAAACCCCCTTGGCTCATATGTAACTGCAACAACAAAGAACAAACCACAATTAAAACAAACGCCAAGAACAAACCCTAAACCCATGTTCTGCTTTTAGAGAGAGATCAATAAAGGTCGGTGTGATATGTGAAAGAGAGAGAGTGTGATTTTGTAGTAAAGAACTGAGTGGGAGAGATGGTGAAGGAGAGAAGAAGAAACAAGTAGCAAAAAGAAGGGCACGTAGAAGGTTGAAGAGGGAGATGTGAGTTAAGAAACTGACATTATTAGTTTCATAATTAGGTCGGGTAAAAAAAGGGTCAGACCCGGGTCAACTGGCAGGTTTCGACGGGTTCTAGTGGCGTGTTTCGGCGGGTCGACCCGATTCTCGACAGCAGTATTTAATGAGCTTTCCGGCTCTTTAATTAAATTTATAATTAATAATCTTATATAAACCAATGTCTTGAAAAAGTGATGTGACACAATTAAATCCACCTCAAATAATACTAATAATATATAATGATAAAGCATGTATACGTAAGATTCTTTTTTTACCTTACCAAGTAAGAACATTCAGAAGACTTTAACCCACAACGCTTCCCCTTCTTTTCTAAACCGCCACCACCATTTCCTTAAAAGTGCCCAATTTTTTGCCCGAAGTGACCCAATATTTAACCCCCCCTTCCCCATGTGAAGCTAGCAACAAATCTCATTTAACCCATGATAGTTTTTTACCCTCACCCGTCCCACCTCAAAAGAATTGTTTTCGAATACTCTCAAGTTGTTTTAGCACACTCACGGGCACACGGAACATCAAAAAGTAATACAATGGTAAGCTTCCTAGAACTAATTTAACCAATGTTAAGCGACCCCCAAAGGACATCGATTTTGCTTTCCACTCGGCTAGACGTTTCTTGAATTTATCAATCACAGGGTTCCATGCACCAATCCTCCTTGTATTTTCCCCGATAGGTAAACCCAAATACGTAAACAGAAATTCCCCAACGCTACATTTCATCCACCTCGCCATTGCACTAATATCCCTATCATTAACCCCTACTTCGTAAAGTTTTCTTTTATTATAATTAACTTGTAGCCCGGACGCTTCTTCAAAACATTTAAGAATGCACATCAACGATCTAGCATCCTCTTTGCTCCATTCGCCAAAAAATATGGTGTCATCCGCATATTGAAGATGAGACACCATTACTCTATTATCCCCGATCCTAACCCCTCTAAAAATACCCTTATCAACTGCCTCATTAACGATCGCATTCAAACCTTCCGCCGCTAAAATAAAGAGAAAGGGAGACAATGGATCACCTTGTCTAACCCCTCTCCCTAGCCTAAATTCTTTCGTTGGCGACCCGTTAACTAAAATAGACATAGTGGCTGAATGTAGACAACTCTCGATCCACTTACACCATTTTACTTCGAACCCCATTCTTTTCATTATATCTATTAGAAATCTCCAATTAATACTATCATATGCTTTCTCGAAATCCACCTTAAAAATGAGCCCTTTTTCTTTTTTCTTCTTTAAATATTCAATCGACTCATTTGCTATTAAAACACCATCCAGGATGTATCTAGGGGGTATGGAGCGATATTATTAGAGAATAAATTAGTTGGCCATAGCCCCCTTGGTCTGTGGGCCTTGGGTCATTAGGGTTATGTTTATGCTTCTTATGTAATCTATAAATAGTGATTTTGACGAATATCGTATCTCCAAACGGGGTTTTTTTGTCTAACGATGGGATCGGAGTAGGTCTGATCCTCAGACCTAAGGTGGCTATATTGTGGCCGCCTCCCCTTAATACCAGCCTGTCAAACCCTTCATCATTCTCAAAATATATTTGTCTATCGTGGCTACTACCTTCAAAAAGCTATTTGTTTTGGTATGGATCTACGTCAACGGAGGTGTTTTTGGTATGGATCTACGTCAAGGAGATAAAGATGAAGTGAAAGAATTATTGGAAAGATAGGAATGAGTAAAGTGTGGGCTATATCTTTCATGTGATGTAGGCAGTTTTATTAGTGGTGTTTTAATATTTTTATCCGTCTTTAGTTTTATGTTTACTTTTTTTAAGTTTTGTTTAAAAAAAATTATTTTTATTATATCTTTGAGAGAATACTTTGAATTATTCTTCATTCTAGGGATACTTTGAATTATCCCGTAATTTGTGTTTGTGAGAATACTTTGAATTATTCTCCATTAGAGGGATACTTTGAATTATCCCGTAATTTGTGTTGGTGAGAATACGTTGAATTATTCTCCGTTATAGGGATACTTTGAATTATCCCGTAATTTGTGTTGGTGATTTGTGCTAAGGTCACTGATTGTAGTTATTTATACACGTAATAATAAAATATAATAGAAAATTACCAAACTACCCTTGAGGACAAAGGAAGAAAGGAAAATTCTCACAATTATATATAGTAATACGTATATTTACCGGTAAGTGATTACCGGGTCGTATTCCTCGAAGATTTATAAAATTGAGACCACGTTTGTTGTTTGGACAATAATTTGAATTGGTTCAAAGATGGTTTGTTTCCTAAAATCCTAAAAGTGAGTAATTTAAAGGACAATTAAACCTAACTTTAATAACGGGAAAATTAAACACTTCATAAATAACGCCAAAACAGGCGACCACTAAATGGTGATTTAAAAACCCTAATATTTACAAATTAAACCTAAAATGATTTTTTCATCTTGTAATAGTCTCCAATTGACTAAAAAGTAAGTTTAAAGAAAACTAGAACAAAAACGAAGTTGAATTGAGCTTAAAATTTTGAAAAACGTGAACGGGAACGAATCCCGTTCTTTAAAAATTGAAATTTTGCAAATTTAACCCTACAGAAACAAAAATAGTTTTCCTAGAAACTATTTGATAAAATAAAATTTTCTAAAAAAGAATTATATTTTTTTGATTATTTTTCTATTTTTTATGAATTTTTAAAGCTTTTAATAAAAATAAACATTTAAAAATACTAAACTAATTATAAAAATTCTAAAAAAGTTATAGAAAATAGCTTGAACTAAAAGGAATCTAGGAAAAATAAGTTGGGAAACACAGCTTATCGAATAAGCTGTGTTATAAGCTAAAACAGCTTATTGAACTAAAGGACCAAAATGTATATAAAAGATAGATTGTGCGAAGTAATAACGGATGAGCACAACATGATGGTTGTGTGTGTGGGGATAAAATGCTTGGTGAAGGTGGTAGAGGTCCCGGGTTCGAGCCTTGCTCACCCGGGGCTTCCCACTTTCCTAAATGTTTTAATTTTTTCTATTTTTTATAACTTTTTAAAACTCTTAAAAATAAGCAACTTTTGTAAAACAACTATTGTTATAAACTACAAATAAGCTCAGAAATAAGCTAAATAAGGCAAAAAAGCTTAAACTCTACTAAACTAATAAAAAGCTAACTGTTTGCATTTTTAAGGAGAATAAGCAAACCAAATAGAGAAATAAGCTAAACTAGATAATAAGCTATTCTAAATAACAAACAAAGAACAAAAATAAACAACCTAATAAGCCTAGAATGAGCTTAAGAACTCAGCAGTACTAACTTAGAAGTTAGTACTGCTAGTTAAGCACTTAAGTCTGCTTAGCTAGCAAATAAGCTCAAATGAGTAAACGACAAAACCAAATAAGCTAAATTGGACCTAAACTAACCTAATAAGCTAAACTAAACCTAAATAAGCCATAACAATAAGCAGATAAGCTAAAATAAGGGAATAAGCACTTATGTGTAAACTGTTAGCCAAACAACCCCTTAAGGCACCTTTAAGCTTAATTTTCAATAAGCTAAAGAATCCTTATGGACTTTTGGCTGATTACCTTAAGAAGTATACCTAAAAGACTACTTAAAACAACTTTTTAAAACCATTTAGAAATTCAAGAGCTTAATGAAAAGTCTTGTTGAAAACAGCTTATACTTAGAATGCACTAGGTATAACTTTGGCTTTTGAAAATGAAAATGCAGGTTTTTAAAGCTAAAAAAAGATACTTAAATAAGCTTAACTTCAAAAAGAAAATTGAAACCCATTACCTATTACCCTAGATCTAATTGTGTGCCAAATATCTAAATCTAATTCCTATAATTACCTTCTGAGAATTGATCATGAAAACAACTACTTGTCTTCTTAAAATTGTTGTTGCAGTTTGCACTTGAGTGAATAAAACCTTAAAACATTTGATGCAGACTTAAAGCACTACTTCTAACACTCATGAAACACACAACTAAGATCAAATGGAATCATTTTAATTACTAGAAGGTTATGCAAATGAGGCTTAACAGACTTAGACTTTTATTAATCTAGCTTATGAAAACTCACTTAACTCTAACCTAGCTTATAAATCTAGCATAAACTGACTTAGATAAAAGATTAAAACCAAAATCCTAAGACCAAATGGCCACTAGCAGTACTAACTTGTAGTTAGTACTGCTAT